>OU964971.1:3673440-3675940 GCA_918808275.2 Dolichovespula sylvestris | reverse complement strand
CAGTTTCGTCGCTAGACGCTAGAAAACATTTCCTCATACCAGAGGAAACGTCAAGTCGCTCGCACGATGGCCATTGCGAAAAGATGGATGCCGTATTCACATCTTCACGCAATAACAATAACAACAACGATACACCAATACGCATTCCAAACGAGAACGTCCATTTTGTAAACGTCAAACAAAGAAATCAACTTTAAGAATTACTACTTTTTTTTCGTCCGTTTCTATCATCGAATCAAAATGATTACTAATTCTTCTTAATGCTCCTCATATCTAATCCTTTTTATTCTAAATTTCATTACGAGCAAAAAAGTAATATTATCGTTTTGTTTAAACAACTAGAGATTTTCTTCGTTTGTCTTTTTTTTTTCTTTTTTATTTCCTTTTTACTAGCTCAATCGTTTTCAAAGGTTTCAAGAGTCATTTTGTTGGTTTGATTAATAATCAGATTTAAGGAAATCATGTTTGAGACATGATAAATATATATATATATATATATATATATATATATATATATTTGTTTTTTTTTTTTTTATTTTAAATTTTGTTTTACATTGATACTTTTTTCTATTTCTAATACTGCAAACTTTTCTAATATCACATATTTCATTTCATATTTTTCGTGATATTACCGAAGAGTACACAATAGGAAAGCATAGAAGCTTTCAATAAAACATCTCGATTCATTCATCAAACATCATTACTTATGCATTTTATTATACATACAGATACATGAAATTTCATATTTATCCTACGAAATAAAACAATATTTTCTCATTTATGAACAATATCGTCGATCGTTACAGTATTTGTAATATTAATTTTGTAGAATGTTATATATTTTTTTTAAGCGGATGCTATTTACGAAATGAATCATTATTGCAATCCCATAAATGAATAATTATTACAAATAATATATGCCATTTTTTCTCTTTTATTTATTTTTTTAATCGATTCTCTGAAATAATATTTCATTTCGAATAATCAGGTGCATCGTTCGTAATTCAAATAAAACGCGTAACCTCGACTATTTGTAGTTAACCACCACCACCCTCCTCCCTCGTCCGCCCAACGCCCCCCTATTTCCGACATCGTCGTTTCTCTTATTGTCTCTTTCCAACCATAAAATAAACACGCGATCGTTCATATAAATTCAATTTTTTTTTTGCGATAGTCAAGGTTATATTTATAGCGAGTGCTATAACTATATACATGCTGCTACCTTGTGATATCAAACATTAAACGTCAAAAAAAAAAAAAAAAAAGAAAAAAGCGAAAAATACGTTTTACATAGTTTATCGCCCTCTTACTATTATTTACGATCCACACTTTATACCAGCTACGGGTGGAGGTTGGGGGAAAACCCCCGAGCGCGAATACGTTCTATTTCTCGCATGAATTATATCAATAAATAGGATAGAATAACGGTAAAAAAAATTTCCCTTCTCCCTTTTTGCTATTCTAATAATTGAATTATATAAAGAATTTCCTTAATTAGATTACGAGTCCGATCCGAATGGAGTATAATGATCGGGGTGTCATTAAAAAAAAAAAATTCTTTTTCTTTCCTATTTTCTTTGTCCTTTTTTCTTTCCTCTTTGGGGACAGACCGTCGTATTCTCTTTAAATTCAATCCAACGTAGATAAAGACGTATATACTTCGCATTACCTATAATGTATATAATCCTTTATTTTTATAATAATTATTTCTCTCTCTCTTTGATTTAATCCATCCTTTCGAATTAATCCAAAAGTCAATTATTTATAAGAGAAATGATTACTTCGAGTCGTAAAGAATTTTATAGCAAATGTCAGCGAGCGCGAACGAAAAAAATTCGAGCGCGCGCGCGCGCATTCCCCTCCCCTCCCCTCCCCTCTACCCCCTCTCTCTCTCTCTCTCTCTCTATGTCTCCTTTCTTTTCTCCCACGTTCGACGAAGGTATCCTAATTATCTACGGATAATTGCTCCGCACCGTTGTTGTTGCACAATCGTTGTCGATATTTTCCGGTCTGCCTAATAGGGTATAATTTAGTTCCCTAAAGCCTATCGGTATATTTTTCTTCCTACGTGTCCTCCTTGTTGTGTATCTACTCTTTTTCTTTCTCTCTCTTTCACGTTTTCGTTCTCGTTCTCTCTACTCCATAGTGGTTCTTTGTTCAACGGCTACGCCATTATTAACTGGAGAGGCAAGCAAGGCCGTTACAAACGCAGTTTTCGGTGGACACACCCCCTCGTTCTGTCGCTCCTGTCGCGGTTGAATTTACCGGCCAGTATTTATCCTTCCAACCCCAACACCCTCTCACCCACTCCACGCCAACCCTCTATTCCACGCTTTCTACTGCTTCTCCGCCTTTCTTCTCTTTCTCTCTCTCTCTCTCTCTCTCTCTCTTTCTTTCTCGCTCTCTCCCTCTCTTTCTTTTCCCCTAGCGATATCAACCTTCTGAGTAAGTACTTTCCTCGTTTTCCAAGAGCCACGTTTTCTCTCTCTCTCTCTCTCTC
>OU964971.1:3648440-3668440 GCA_918808275.2 Dolichovespula sylvestris | reverse complement strand
TTGAACGTTAACGACGGTAGGCCGTACTCATATAAAGTGTATTAATCCGATAAATGAACCGATCGTCTAATTGCTCCCTGCATAATATACGAGTATGTGATCTTGTTTCAAGAGCTCGACCTTTCCTGTAATCTCTCTCTCTCTCTCACACACACACACATACACACGCGTGTGCACACGTACACGTACACACAGATACACATATACATTCACTCGAGTATACACGCTTTAGCGATGCGCCATAGGGACGACGTCAAGGATCCTTGTACTTGTATTGGTGATCGTGCTTGATCTTCGTAGCGATGATGGTTGTGTTACGTATTGTCGTTCACATACATACATACATAACACACACACATACACACACACACACAAACATACGCGTTGTTCATGACTAAAACTACGCTCTCAAAACTTCTCTTCGTTGCTTTTTTTCGTTCTTTCTTTTTTCTTTTTTTTTTCTTTTTATACCAGTCGACTGGCACAGAGTCAAACGACGTCTGACACCAAGCAACCGAGGTTAACTCGTTGTGTCAATTGCTACTCAGATTGCCCCCTTCGCTCGCGCCAAATTTCATTCGACACACTCTCTCTCTCTCTCTCTCTCTCTCTCTTTTCTTTTCTTTTCTTTTCTTTTCAAGCAACGTTACTTTTTTTACGTTACGTGTCAATCTTCTTCCATTCTCCCAATCTTCTTGTTCTTTCTTTCTTTTCTTTTTTCTTATCTCGAATAGATACTTACACGTACTCGTGTAAGCTTTGCCGAATCGATCTTGAAACGTTTTCAATCGATCGATTTACGAGATAAATCTTATTTATCTAACATTTCTCTCTTGTACTAGATAAATAAGACAAGGACCTTTTTTTTGGGCGGGGGGAGAGGAATTACGTATAACGTCGGGTTCGAAATGTTGTTTGATAAAAATTACATCAATCGTATTTCATTCTCTTTTTTCCTACCATCTTCTTCTTCTTCTTCTTCTTCTTTATCTTCTTCTTGTTTTATTATTAAAAACAATCAGAGATATAAAATGATCGCGTAGTATGAATAATTAGCAGGGTGTAATTAACCGGACGGTTTTCTGACGGTGGATTTCTTTTCATTTTTACTATTTTTTTTTCCTTTTCTTCCTCGCACTATTGTTAATACATAATTGAATATTTAATTTCGACAATTGAGACATACATGGTGTAAATGGACGATCGAGTTTTATATTTTCGATACGTATGTAGGTGCGTACATACATACATACATACATACATATATACATACATACATAGATAGATAGATAGATAGATAGATAGATAGATAGATACGTTACGACGATTAAAAATTCCTGAGTCTACTCTATTTATCTTTCAGTATGTAGATCAAAATAAAAGTGATCGTACGGATAAGCGAAATAATTGATGGACTATTAATCGATCAATTTGATCTCTCTCCCTCTCTCTTTCTCTCTGCTCTGCTCTGCACTGCTCGTTTTTTCGTGCATTCATTCTCTGATTAAAAGGAAAGAAATAAAAAAAAATAAATGAAAAGATAAAAGAAATGTACGACAACACGAGATCTATCATCTCATTCGTACAAGTAGAAAAATATATGTATCTATGCATATATATATATATATATATATATATAATCTAGAAATTATAATAGCCGGTTAGAGTATAGCCGTTAAGTTTATCTTCAACGAATCGATAGTCAGATAATCACCGATATCAATGGCCCCTCTCTCTAACCATGAGTGCGCGCGGATGCAAGCAAGTAGCTCGTCGATGATGAAGAGCGTAGCGCGATAATCATCTACTGCGCTTCGTTCTCGTACGCTACCATGGAACACGTGGACAAGAAACGATAATTGGATCGTGCTAATTCTCGGTTCCACTCGACCGATTGTCCGTAATTGACTCGTTAACATTCGACGTAGTCTTTGTCCCAGGAACGTCGAGTGATAATTCTTTGTCAGTGATTGCGAAAAATCCTTTTTGTTCAACATCGACGTTCTCGATTCTATTCCTATCTGTCTCCTCCTCCTCCTCCTCCTCCTCCTCCTCCTCGTCCTAATCCCCCCCTCTCTCTACATCTCCTCTCTCTCTCTCTCTCTCTCTCTCTCTCTCTCTCTCTCTTTCTTTTCTTTTTCTTTTTATATATCATGTTCGTTCATCTTTTCTCTCTCTCTCTCTATCTCTATCTCTATCTTTCTCTTTCTTATTATATATATATATATATATATATATATATATATATATATATATATATATGTTTCCAATAAGACAAATTAAAAGTCGTTTCATAGAAACTAGAAATGTAATAATAGATATTTCATATCGGATTTTTTTCTTCTTCTTCTCTCTGTTCTTTTTTTTTTTTTTTTGGTTCTTCTTTATAAAACTACGATCTCTCATAACGTTCCCATCTAACGAGAGATAAAGAGAGAGAGAGAGAGAGAGAGAGAGAGAAGCAGAGGCGTACCCGTATAATTTTATAAATAAACTCGCGTTCGTCGGTCCATCTCGAATTTTCTCACATCGAGGCGCCGTGCACGGAAAAATTGTCGTTCTACCTTCAACGCCGGATAAATTCCAGGAAATCGATGCCGATATACCCACCTACCTGCCTGCTCTCGTAATTAATCGAAAATCAGGATTGACGAGATTAAGGGGGGAGGCAGGGGGGTAAGCGATTTCGTGCAAACGAAGAGAGGAAGGTATTAAATTTGGAGAAAGGTATTTTCTTCTTTTTTTTTTTTTTTTTTTTTCTTTTTTTTTGTCTCTTTTCCTCGTCTTCTTCGAGATCGTTGTTGTGAAGGGAAAAGAAATGGGGAAAGAAAGAGAAAAAAATCAAAGAAAATCGAAAACAATGCGTCGCAGGAAAGGGTGGCAGGGAGAACGAAGGAATACGGGGAGGGTGGTGGTGGTGATGGTGGTGACGGGGAAGGGGGCAGGGGGAGGGAAAAGCCGTTGAAAGGATTGAAATGTTCCAAGTATCTCTCTTAGCAGGTGCGATCGGATTGGATATGAATATAAATACGAATGGGAGGTAAATAGAAGGAAACGAAAGAGAGTGAAGATACGTGTGGAAGGGCTTGTAAGATGGTGGAGGTGAGTGAGGGGGAGGGGGGGGGGGGCAGTGGGAGGGAAAAATTGAAATATACGAGATAACGACG
The DNA here is from genome assembly GCA_918808275.2 of Dolichovespula sylvestris. Lineage (NCBI taxonomy): Eukaryota > Metazoa > Arthropoda > Insecta > Hymenoptera > Vespidae > Dolichovespula > Dolichovespula sylvestris. The sequence goes on along the minus strand of OU964971.1, from coordinate 3,665,273 downwards.
TCGTATTTAAAAGAGAAAAAGAAAAGAACAAAAAAAAAATGGTAATCGACCAAATCGTAGCTAAAGAGAAAAATAATTAAATAATTAAAATAACTTTTATTTACTATATTTTAAAATAATAATATTATTAATTTATACATATAATATAAATAATATTATTTTATTTACTATATTTTAAAATAACAACTCGACTATCGTTCTAAGAATTATTCCCGATCGAATCTTTCCTTCCTTCTTTCTTTTTTCATCTTTCTTTTTTCATTTGTAATTTTTAATCCTTCTCTCATTCTTTTTTCTTTTTCTTTTTTTTTTTTCTTTCTCGTAATCCTTAATTTTCCTTCAGGGACGGGCCAATCCTCCAACCCCCGGTTTTCGTCGAAGTTTTCTGTGTACGCCAGATATCTCCGTATCTACGTAACCTACGTATCTACGTGATTTGTACGAACCGATAACCGATAGACGGAAATGAAATACGATTTTCACTTTAGATTTGGCAGATCGAACAAACCGCGTTGCGAGAATATGGTGTGCATTCGATGGGCGCACGGGCAATGTTCGTCGTCGTCGAAATGAAAAGAACGAAAAAGTGTACGACTTGAGAGGAGCGAAGAGTGTTCGACTGTAAGAAAGAAAGAAAGAAAGATAGATAGATAGAGATAGATAGATAGAGAGAGAGAGAGAGAGAGAGAGAGAGAGAGAGAATGATGGATAGATAGATAGATAGATAGATAGATAGATAGATAGATAGAAAGTAAGAAAAGGACGTAAGTATAAAATTGTACGTAGTACGTCTTCTTGGCTCGGATATGCGCAGATGTTGCAGCTTTGCGGGAGGAAGGATATCAAGTGAGAGTGGGAGTGAGACTCCTAACTGAGGAGGAGGAGGAAGAGGAGAGACGAGAAGGGCAATGGTATTAGTGAGATAAAGGGAGATGAAAGACGAGAGAAATAAAGAGAGGCCGATGTGAATAGAGACGATGGACGAACGACGAACTTAAGAACATGCGCTAAACCTCCAGGGGTGCAGTATAATACCACACATTGCCACCACATGTTATACTACGAAAAACTCTAACCGTTCGGATAACACCACGTGTGCGGTCTCTTGTTCCTCCTTTTCTTTTCTTTTTTTTTTTTTTTTATTTTCTTATATTCTTTTTTTCTTTTTTTTTTTTTTTTTTAATTTTCCCTCTCTTTCGTTTCGTTTCGTTCCTCTTTCCCTTTCTCTCTTTTTCTTTTTGCCCTTTCTTTTTAAATTTTCATTTGATTAATACACATAATAATAATAATAATAATAATAATAATAATAAAAAAGGAAAAATAAATATCGGAAGGACACGATGATCGAGTTAATCCTTCTTTTATTCTCACTTTCTTCTTTTCCTTTTTGTCTGGAAAATTTTATCGCCACAAGGGAAAACGTGAAGTATATTTAATTTATTTTAATATCGATTTAACGGTTAAGCATATTAAATTCTTTTAAAACGATTGTCTGCGAGTACAAGCACTAGAGCAATAGAGTGAGAGTGAGAGAAAGAGAGAGAGAGAGAGAGTGAGAGGGTGGCAGAGAGGGTGGTAGAGAGAGAGAGGGGGGGGGAGAGACTCGTTTATTACGCGTTAATTATCAGCTATAATAAGTTTCGGTAGCGGAACACGCGCGCGCGCGCGCGCGCGCTGACGTGGGCGCGCGGACGCGTTCCGCGTACCAGCAACGTTTATTAATTTCAAACTCATTACTGGCATGAGTTAGCTACCGTTCGTTACTTTCCGTCAACTAACTTCTTCCTTTAATAGAGTTAACCGTCGTTAAAACGTTTTTCATTTTCCAATGGCGTAGTAACGTTCGACGAGATATCTATCGGAAGCGAGAGTGAGAGAGATTCTGCGCGCGCGCGCGTGTGTATGTGTTTGTAAGAGAGTAAGTGAGAGAGAGAGAGAGAGAGAGAGAGAGAGAGAGGGAGGGAGGAAGGGAGAGAGAGGAGTCCTTTCAAGCTTGTTCGACACTAAGCCGAGAGTTTCTTCGAAGCCAAATCGAACTGTCGTTCGGAATGCATGAGCGTGGAAAGCGTCCATTAATTTTGGTATCGCGCTGACCAAGTTCGTTGCTGATAGGTTATCGATGAAGAATAAAAAGGGAAAAAAGGGAGAGAGAGAGAGAGAGAGAGAGAGAGAGTTCGGTGTAGACGTAGAGTCGATCAGCGCACGTTACCTTCGGTTCTCAGCAGCTGTCAAAGCCACGTGACAAAACGGGAAACAACGCGAAACGCTTCGTTCGAAAACTAGATTCCCGAATCGTTTTCGCTTTAACGAGAAGCATTGATCAGCGTTTTGGTTAGAGAAGAGACCTCGAAATACAAGGTGTACTATAACAGCTGAGTGTCATTCTGAAAAGTGGACTTTTTGTATGTATATATGTATGTATGTATGTATGTATGTATGTATGTATGTATAAAAAAAAGAAAAAAAGAAAATGACGAAAGCGCTCCAATTGCTTATGTGTGTGTGTGTGTGTGTGTGTGTGTGTGTGTGTGTGTGTGTGTGGCTAAGTGTGTTTATATTGACATTGACATTTGATATAAATTTTTCATGAAGATCGTCGATAAATTTCTGATCGTCTATACGTGATCGTATTATTGTCTTTTGTGTGTGTGTGTGTGGGTGTGCTTATAAATTAATATTAATTTTTGGTGAAGCAAAGAAGAAAAGAGAAACAAAAAACGAAAAGTTCACACAAACTTTCGAAATGTGAAACTAAAGTAATGTACTATATATATATATATATATATATATATATATATATATATATATATATATATATATGATGATTTATCGAATAATGAAATGTATGTATTAGATAGTTCGAATTATTGAATTTAAATCGTGATAACGTGCCTAGAAACACGTTGACAGGGTACCAGAGGAGAAAGATGAAAACCAAAGGGTGATTAGTTCCGAGTGAGCTAAATTGTCTCGTAAATCGAAGCTATGCCGATGGAATTCCAATAATATGTACGGAATGGAGACGTGTTATAGTGTGCATCGTCGTGCCAGCTGGAACGCAGCCGGATGGTGAACGAGGATAGAGGATGAGAATGACGAAAGGGAGGATGAGGAAGAAGAGGAGGAGGAGGAGGAGGAGGAGAAGGAGGAAGAGGAGGAGTGTTAGGGGGAAAGGGTATGCGAAAATGCGTTTCGATCGGCGACTCGAACAAGAGAGCGCCCGTCTTCCTTCTCTCTCTCTCTCTCTCTCTCTCTCTCTCTCTCTCTCTCTTTCTTTATAAACTGGTCTTTTCTTTCTCTCTTTCTCTCTCTATGTCTTTCTCTTTTTCTTTTATTTTTAGATAACCCTTTTTATTTTTTATTAATACATCGAATAATTCTAACTCCATATGCGTTCGGATAATTTTAAGAGGGAGAACCTTTCGACTTAATAATCATATCGCTTTAAGAGTACAATAATCAAGGTCGAACCGATTAGTTATATATATAGATATATGGTTTTTATATGAGATATATATATATATATATATATATATATATATATATATATAGAATAAAGAAGAAATTTAAAAGTAAAAGAATAGAAATAAAAAGAAAAAGAAAAAAAGGAACGATCGAACAAGGTCGATTGATTGCGATCAATTACGATCGATCGATTGAATACGATCTCGAGATAATCCAGGATAAATAAGAATTCCTCTCCTGAGAGACTATTTATTGCTTTCCGATCATATTCCTAAAAGGAATAAAGAATAATGGTACTACTAAGCAAATCCATCTCGTCGAGAATCTTGAAAATATCTTTCATCTTCCTTTAATTGCCTCCGAGAGTACGAGGATCTCGGAGTCTCTCTCTCTCTCTCTCTCTCTCTCACTACCTACCTATCTATCTATCTATCTATCTATCTATCTATCTTTTACTCTCTATCTCTCAAACGAACGAATTATACGTTCGTAAGTTTTTCCTCCAATGGTTCTTTAATGGGTATTACTTTCATAGCTAAATGGAATTTAATTTCACACGCATGATGTGACAAAATCTATAGAGGAGAGAAAAAAGAGAGAGGGGTTTAGGTAGGGAGGTAAAGGGATGAGCAGAAAGTCTATGTGGAAAAAAAAGGAAAGAAGAAGAAAGAAAGAAAGAAAGAAAGAAAGAAAGAAAGAAAGAAAAAATAATCCGTTCGTCATTAGCACGGCATCCGGCTTCCAACGCATCTTCGTTATTTCTCATAAAATTAAAAAGCCATGCCATAACCTCGGATAATAAATGTTTATTCGTTCGACGACGAAGAGGAATAGTAGACCGTGTAAATAGACTAACATTTCATTTATAAAGATAATGGGTCTCAAAATATATAACTAATATCTCAAAAGAGATATTCCGTGGACGCTATCCGAAAATTGTTTATTTATTTATTTGTTATTATCATTGTTATCGTTATTCTTATTGTTATTATTATTATTATCGTTTGCCGTTATTCGCGAAACAAAAGATTTCGGGCTAATGTAAAACGAGAGGTTGAAATTAATTTGTTTGTTCGTTCGTTCGTTTGTTTGTTTGTTTCTTTACTATACGAGCTATATACGATAGGTTTGATCCTCTTAATTATTATATAACAAATGTTGCATTCGTACATGCACACGTTGAGTGGGTGAAGTTTTCATGATTTTCTTTTTTCTTATGTGTTTTTTTTTTTTCATCGTTCTCTTTTCCTTCCTTTTCTATTCCTCTTTATTATCCTCTCGGAAGCTTCGTACAAGCCGCGATACTCTTATATATTTAGAAAATTAATGAATCAAAGCGTAAGAGCAACTTTGTACCTTACATACTCGAGGGGACTAGTTTTCCTTTTTTCCTTTCCCTTTCCCTTTTCCCTCTCTCCCTCTCTTCCCTATCTCTTTTTTCCCCTTAGCAATTCAATCGGCGATTAATAATGAAACTCGTATCGACGTTATCATCTCGAGTGTGGGGGTATTTTCTTTTTTCCTCTATCAAAGCGCATCTACCTGTTATTGTTGTCATTATCGTTATCGTTGCCGTTTAGAGAACGTTTATCGTAGAGATTGACAAAAAAAAAAAAAATAAAAAAAAAGAACAGCGTATATATGCGAGAGAGAAAGTTGCGAAAAGTAAAACGAAAGGAGATTGTGAGGGTGGGTGTATGTGTGTATGAGTGAGAGAGAGAGAGAGAGAGAAGAAAAGGAAGGAAATGAATGAATGAAGGAAGGAAGGAAGGAAGGAAGGAAGGAAGGAAGGAAGGAAAAGAAAACGCGATATGAAAGTCAAAGGGTGGGAGGAAGGTGGCAAGGAGTATAGGAGGAAGAGGAGGAGGAGGAGGAGGGTGGGGGAGAGAGATGGACAGAGGGAAGATGGCGAGGGTGCTGGCTGGGCGTATGCTCTCGACCCTTTTTACGACAGCGAGTCTTTGACCGGCTTTATGAAAATCCGATAATAACACCGACTAGTACGCGAACGAATTTATTTTGTCCCGTTGACGTTGTTGAAACAAATTTATCCCGACAAAGGTAACGTCGACAATACTTTCCCAATATCACCGAGACGACTCCAAAAGTTATACAAGCCACCCCCGTGATTGTAACGCGTTAGGGTGGGCTAGTAAGCCAACCATCCACCCATCCACCCATCCAACCAACCAACCAGTCAGCCAGCCGGCCTGCTTCGTACGTGCAAACAAGCGGACAATTTCTAAGTGCCGCTACGATGATATTTCCGTCACGTTCGGTACGCGATGCGGAATTACCAAAGGATTCTTGGCCAGCCAGGATAAACCAATGAGATAACGTACGCCACGCGTTCTTTCATCCTTTGTTTCTTTCGTTTTTTTTTTCCTTTCTTTCTTTGTTTCCTTCTTCCTTTCTTTCCCTTTTTTACCTTTTCCTCCTTCGTTTTCCTTTGCCTCTAGTCTTGACGTCCGTCGGTCTTTGTCGTCGTCGGTTCCGCCGCTGCTGATTCGATCCTGCTGTCCGTTGAAACGATCTCCTTTTCTCATTCTCCTTCTTTTTTTCTTTCTTTTTTTTTCTCTCCTTCTATTTCCCTTTATCTCTTATTTTCCCTACCTTTGCTCTTTTTTCTTTCCTCTTTTAATATTTCTTTTCCTTTCAACCTATCGTTATCTCTTCCTTCGTTCTCTCTCTCTCTCTCTCTCTCTCTCTCTCTCTCTCTCTTTTCCCCCCTTTAGGATGAATGCCAAGATACAAATATCAAGAAGGCACGAATCGCGCCGCGTATTCTTCGAACTTGCATTCCGTTTTCCCCGGGAAAGAGTAGAGATATCTTCTTAATAAATCTTTCTCCTCTCGAATGGATGCAACTCTTAAGGGTCTCAGCAAAATCGTGAATCTTGTAAGTACCACGGAAGCGACGACGAATGCGTTTTCATTTTATTCTATTCGACTACCTTCAACGGCAGCCATCCCCCCCCCTTTACTCCTCCTCCTCCTCCTCCTCCTCCTTGCTTCCTCCGCCAAACCCCCCGAATTCTCCAGCTCCCAGCCTTCAATCCCCAACACTCCATCCCCTTACTACGTTACGCTGTCTTACGGTTGGACTTTTTCTTTTTCTTTTTTTTTCTTTCTTTCTTTCTTTCTTTCTTTCTTTCTTCCCTTGTCTTCTCTTTTTTTACGTGTGCATGTGTGTGATATTTTATTTCTCTTCCTTTTTTTTTTTTTTTTTGTTAAGAATACCGACATACGAATTTGCTTTCTATTCGTCTCTATCATTGCAATTACGTTTCGCGATGGTTAATCGTTAAAATTGATTTGTCTTGGAGGCTCTTTGACGATCGTGCCTTCCATGATCGTTTCGTTTATTGGCGAAATTACCGAATCCAACGGTGACGGTGAACGGAATAGAGAGGAGGAGGAGGAGGAGGAGGAGGAGGAGAAGTACGCGGAAGTTCGATAAACGAGACAAATACAGGCACTTCTAGTTCGAGAGAGAGTTCTGCAGCAGTCTCCGCGATTTCTCTCTCTCTCTCTCTCTCTCTCTTTCTCTCTCTCTCTCTCTGTGTATTATATATTTATATGTGTGCATGTATATATGTATATATATATATATATATATATATATATATATATATATATATATAGATATACTTGTATATATAGTATATATACGTCTATACGTATATACCGAATTGAAAACGTTTATGTATGGATGACGACGGTGCATAGAACGGAAAATACTAGCTTATGCATAGATTTGTCGTCATGAATCCTTCATTCATTTTCATTCAATAGTTAGCAATCGATTCACGTTGTCACTATGTCCAATGATAGAAATTATTTATAAATTGTCAAATAACGTAATCGCAAAACTTCATAGATAGATACATCGTACTTTCGTATTTTCCTACATTCTCTAGATTATATAACGAATTAAAATGAGATACGTCTCATATCTATATGTCTCATATATATATATATATATATATATATATATATATATATATATGTATGTATATATTGGATAAATAATTTATTCCAGAGTCTCTTTAGATAATTATTTTGATGTTTGCGATATACCCACCTATTCTATGGAATTTTAATCCATTCATACGAGTAAATTAATAATTACATGCATACCTACAATCGTTAAATTCAACAAATTTTACATTTTCATTTAAAACGAAAAAAGAAATACACACACACACACACACACACACACACACACATATATGTATGAAATATATGTCGACAAAATGAAGAAAAGAGAAGGAAAAAGTAGAAGGAAGATGAAGGAAAGACGAAAGGCCAATTAAGAGGTATTAGGTCTGCTCTTTGATGTGGATGCATTGCGGGCAATTCGATTAATTTCGCGTTTCCGGTGGGACTCGATGCGGTACTGTGCGGCTTTCCGCGCGCAGGATGCTCGCCCGACTCTCGGGTTACCCTGAGAAAGAGAATCTCAAACTCGTTTGCTGGCCCTGCATGGTGTTCTCTTTGCAAACTCGATCTCTCTGTGCATCGAAGCTCTCTCTAGCACGTTATATATATATATATATATATATATATATATATATATATATATACCCATAGCTTCTCCTTTCCACCCTACCACCTCCCACCTCCCTTCACCTCCTACCACCACCAACACCAACATCACCAATGCCCAATACCTTATCGCAAAGAGTGGATATAGAAGTTGGTCTATGTGGGTTACCTGGTGTGTATGTAAGGGAGTATGTCGAGCGCTCGCGCACGTCCATCGAATCGATCGTTGTGAGAATCCACTGATTTCCCATTCTCAGTTACTGAATCGGAGCCTTCGGACTCCGTTCCTCTTTCTCTCTCTCTCTCTCTCTCTCTCTCTCTCTCCCTCTTACTCACTCTATCTATCTCTCTTTCTCTCTCTTTCTCGGTTACTGATAAAAGACGAAGCTGGGTAGCCACGTTGAATCCTCATCTCGAATTCCTGGGAACGCTCATTTTTCTTCTATCGACTTTTCGTCCGCGTCTATATACATATATACATACGTATGTACATACATACGTATACATACATACTTACATACATACATACATATATATATATACATACATACATACATATATATATATATATATATATATATTTTATAGTGAAAGAAAGATGATAGAAAGAGTGCAAGAGAGAGAGAGAGAGAGAGAGAGAGAGAGGGAGATAGTAGATACATATGCATATATATATATATATATATATATATATATATATATGTATCTACTTACCTCGTCTTACCTGCCAAGAGATTTCAAGGAATCACGCGCGAAAATCTAGAGATACGTATGTATGTATCTAGTATGTGTTATACTTATCTATACTTCAATCGAAACGCGTTCTCAACTTTTATAACTTTCTTTTCTTTCTCTCTCTCACTTTCTCGCTCCTTTTTCCTCACTCTCATTTCTCCCTCCCTCTCTCTCTCTCTCTCTCTCTCTCCCTCCCATCTCCGTTTTTTGTCTTCCCTTTTTTTGCGAACTTCGAGATTAAATAATAATCTAAAAGTTACGATGTATCCATCTTGTCGTTATTATCGTCTCCCTTCTCTCTCTCTCTCTCTCTCTCTCTCTCTCTCTCGTGTATTGCGTACGTGACACGAAACGTTCGTTATTAATATAACCGAACTAGAAAAAAGTAACAAGTTTCGGAAAATAGATAAGAGATTGGTCACGACGCTTCTTCTTCGTTATTATCGACGTTCGGCAAGCTTACGTGCTTTCAGATTCTATAATCTACAAAGTTGGATTTGAAGCTTTTAACCTGATTGTTTCGATCATGCATGTTTCATCGTTTACTATCATTGTCTTGCCTATATACATACATACATACATACATACATACCAACGTACGTACCTACGCACATACATACGTATACAAATACATACGTACGTAGCTGGATAATATTGGTAAGTTCGTTAAATTATAATCCTATCCTAATTGTATACGCCATAGATACAAGCTGATTAAGTTGGTTATTAGGCGTATCATCGGTAGTATCGATTAAAGCAGGATTTCTCTATACGAATCTCTAATACGAACCTAACGAGGTAATAATAATTTGTTTTCTATACCTCGGGGTTTTCTAATGCCCTCTACCACTCCGCGCCACCTCTCTCCACGGTCCTATTATCATTTCTCCATCCCTTTTTAACTCTTCCTTTTCATAGCAGATAACAGGGTTTAACGTTCCGCATTTTCTTTTCTCTTGATCATTTCCAAAGCGACATAACGATATCATATATCATTTTTAAGTGACGCGTAAGGTGTTACGAAGTTGAGGGTGACGAGGGGTCCGGAAGGTTGGAGGATGAGAGGGATTGGGTGGGGTGGGCTGGGCCGGGCCAGGGTTGGAGGATCGAGGGATGGTGGGACATGAAACTCGAAATTGTCTCAAATTCTTCGCAGAGGTAGCAGTGTCGTAGACGCAACGTATATCGAGTCTTGACCTATCTCACTAACTCCCTTTCTCGTTTCTTACGATGCAGCTGTTCCCAGTGCGCCCCAGGTATCATTTTTCTTACGAAGCTGATGTCACAATTTTTGCTTAGCTCGTTCAAATTTTTACTAGATTTGATTTTCCATTACAACGAACGATTAATAGATGTTTTAATTCTCTTGCTATCTTCTCTCTCTCTCTCTCTCTCTCTCTCTTTTTTTCTCTCTTTATCTTTTATTATATTTCACCGATTCGCGAATGCAAGTATTATTTTTTTTATTCTTAATCGAATCGGGTTATACGCAATAATAATACAGCGGATGCATTCGCTTGTCATACAATACGCACAGTTTATCAAAGAGCAAATGTTTGTAATATTTTTCATTCTTTTACTCTCTCTCTCTCTCTCTCTCTCTCTCTATCTCTTTCTCTCTCTCTCTCGCTCTCTCTTTTATTATTTTTTTAGTTACTACCATTTCGATTTTATTGCGATAAACGAATTGATCGCAATCTGTTGTTCCATCAGAGTCGAATGTAATATATATTATAAACACACACACATACACAACACACACACACACACACATATGTTGAACGTACGGATTTTTATTAAAAGTTCGTGCATATGAAACTTTAATGGTAGGAAGTTATGCATATAGCCGTGAGAGGCTGCGGTCAACGAAACTTGATATCCATCCCTTTCACTTCTTTTTTTTTTGTTCTTTTTTTTTCTTTTATTTTTTTTTCGTTCGTCGTCATTTTTATTACTACAACTCTGGGTCATCGATATATCACAAATGATATTACATTTTATTAAAGGATATTGAATTTATTTCATCGAACTTGTTGTTTTATCTTGTATAATTGGTAAAGGAAACGTGGATAAATATAGGATGAAAGAGAAATTAAAAGTAAATAAATAAATGAATGAATGAATAAATGAAAATATTATTATTAAAGAGAGAAACATATATATGGTGGTTATCGGTTAGACAAAATTTTATTTGAAATTTTCTATCTATATAAATACACACACACACACACATACGCACGAACATACACACGTATATATATATATATATATATATATATATATATATATATATATATATATATATGTGAATATTATACGTCGATAAAATAAATAAAAAGGGTATATTATCGTTATCATCCCATACATATAATATCTATTCGTATTATATATTCGCCGAAAATTTCCTTATGTCTCGTCCCTTATGCTTTCACGATGTACATCCGGTTTCGATCGATTGGTATAATATTGCATTACTCGCACTAGCAAAAGTAGGGAGGAGAAAAGAGCACGTATCGATCCTTATACCCTGTTCTCAACCCTCTATCCTTCCATCCCTCCCCCCTCTCCTCCTCCTCCCCCCACTCACTCCACCAACTTATTTCTCTTCTTTCCTCTTATCTTGGGTACGTGAGAAAATCGAATTAGCAGTATCGACTTATTTACTACGAAGGATCGACAAAGAAAACGATCCCATTTTATTTCGTTATCACCCGTACAAACATAATAATAATCATTAGTAGATGATTATTTGTATTGCCTTGGTTCTAATTAACAATTTGCACGTTCACGAAATACCCTCTCTCCTCTCTCCCTCCCCATCTCTCTCTCTCTCTCTCTCTCTCCTTCTTTCCAAATAGAAATATTAATATCTTAATTATCGTTAGGAATGATCCTTCCTCGATTAATCCTAACGAGACAACGCAAAATCCTTATTTATAAGGTTAAGGAGAGAAAGCGTTGGGGGCGAGAGAAAGAGAGAGAGAGACAGAAAGAAAGAGAAAAGAGAGAGAGAGAGAGAGAGAGAGAGAGAGAAAATTGTTATAAAAGAGTGTATAAAGAATGAGTACGATCGCACAGCTGTGAACGTCGTAGGTCCATTTTCCAGTAGCCATCCTAACTACGTTCCCCGAACGATATAATATTTCAGGCGTAGATATTTCTATTAATAACCCTCCTTCCTGCACCCATCCCTCCTCCCATTCTCCTCTGCCCCCGAAGGATTTTGAAGTAGAAGAAGAAAGGAAGAAGAAGGAAGAGGGTGAGTGTGGAGAAGGAGAAGGAGAAGAGGGAGGAGGAAGATGATGATGGTGGTGGTGGTAATGTTGGTGTTGGTTATGGTGGTGGGTATTGGTGGTAATGGTAAGGGGGTGACGAACTTGGTGGCTCCTTCCTATACGCAGGGTATTATTTCTTAGAACTTTGCGACGATCGAAAGAAGAAAAGAGACGATATAATGATAGAGAAAGATGCTGTCTGGTAAAGAGAGAGAGAGAGAGAGAGAGAGAGGAGCCGCTTGGAAGAACCGGTTTCCATTCGCGTTTCTCGAGTACGTCGTCTCCCTGTCCTTGTTCAGCACACGAGGTCGTTGGTCTCTCTGTCCTTGTCCCTCGCCACGCGAACGTCGAGCGACCGGCTCGATGCACCTGCAGCCGTGGCTGCTGCACCGTTCATCAGTTACGACCCTCCTCTTTCTCCTCCTCCTTCTCCTCCTCCTCTTCCTCTTCTTTCTCCTCACTCTCTTCCTACCACCTCATCGGCCGACGGTACGTAATACACGCGCGCACCCAGCGAATCGACCATTTTCTTTCCTTTTCTCTCTTACGTTAAAGTTGAGCTAACTTTCTCTCTCTCTCTCTCTCTCTCTCTCTCTCTCTCTCCCTTTCTGCCTGTATTTCCCTCCCTCTCTCTCTCTCTCTCTCTCTCTTTCTCTTACTCTCATACTCTTTCCGTCTTCTTCTTCTTCCTCTCCTCTTCCCCCTCCTCTTCCTCCTCCTCCTCCTCCTCCTCCTCTTTCTTCGTGCTCAGACCAAAGCCCATTACACAGCAGAACTTGCCCATGGAAGCCTCCGGGCTATCACCCGCAGAAGCCAATCTCACACCGCACAAAACGGCCCTTCTTTGTCCTCTCTCTCTCTCTCTCTCTCTCTCTCTCTCTCTCTCTCTCTCTACTTCTCTTCTCTTCCTTTCCACTCCTCAATTCTCCTCACCTCTCTTCTCTTCTCTTCTCTTCTCCTTCTCTTTTCTGCTCTGTTCAGATCTCTCTCTCTCTCTCTCTCTCTCTCTCTCTCTCTCTCTCTCTCTCTCTTTCTCTGTCTTTTTCACTCTCTTCCTCAACGACGAAAACACCTAGCCGGACGAGCGAGCTCAAGACAAGAGAGCAGGCAGGAAGCACTTTGGAGTCTTCAACTCGAGGCGTGCCGATCGTCTTCCGAAGTGGACTCCGACTTAAGCCAACTCTCTGTCTCGCTCTTATCGTCCTCTCTCTCTCTCTCTCTCTCACTCACTTACTCTCTTTCAATGTATTTCTCTTTCGATCTCTCGTGGGTGATGCTTTTCCTAGGATCTGAACCTTTCGGCGATCCCCTTGTGGTCTTTGACCTTAATCTTTGGTAACGTTGTTATCGCGTTACTTGTGTACACGCTACCTCTCCTAGATGTTACGGTACATCTATTTTATATACCTATGTATGTATGTATGTATGTATGTATGTATGTATGTATGTATGTATGTATGTATATAACTCCCTTTAGTCCTTGGAAAAGGAGAACTCGTGAGAAGGAACTGCTCGTTGGCCGATTCTCTTGGAAATTTTCTCTATAGACGATAGCTATACGTTAAGTAGTTAAGTCCTTCTCTTTAAGTCCTCCCTCTCTTTCCCTCTCTTTCCCTCTTTCTCTCGCAGTTTGTATTAAAAAAAAAAAAAAAAAGAAAATGCTCGAGATTCGTCGAATTTCTTTTTGAGTTCGAGTAACTCGAGATTTTTTTTTTTTTTGCGATTGGAGTCCGTCGGTATTTTAATTTTTATACTTTTTTCCCCAGAATTGTTATACGTACCCTGTCGGATACTTCGATATTAATTTATGTTAATTCAATAAGTAAGTATATAAATAAATAAATACGACAATTATTATCAATTGTCGAATATTTGTATTTCGTTCGACGAATAAATGCTGATCGATCGGGGAGTATCAGTTTTTTAGAAGTTTCGGGATGGATTTTATTTTGTTTTTATTGGCGTACGTGACGGATTTTCGGACGAGGGAATACTAAAGGAAATGGTATAGGTTCGTTTTAGAGAATTGCCGGTTGGAAGAGGGCAGGAAAGGGAACGGAAAATTAGCTCGGTTGGAGATAAGAAAGCGATCGAGAAGGTTCTAGTGGCGTCGTTTCGAAGGTTTTGTCCTTAGTAACTTTCACTATCTTACAATTACGTGTACGTGTTCGTACAGTAACAATGATTATGATCATGATGACGATCGCGATGATAGCGATGACAATAATAATGGTAATAATGATATGACAACAATGACGTAGACGTTGATGATAATGATGATGATGATGATGATGATATACCAGTAGATAATATTAATCTGACGGTAATATTGCGACGATGATTTTTTTTTTTTATTTTTAAGAAATAAAATATATTAAATATCAATCGTGATGATCTCTCATTTCGGGTTTACCTCGCGTTATCGTTGAAGTTGTTCGAAGAAAATAAAATAAAAAAAAAAAAAAAAAGAATAAAAAAAAAAGATTCACGCTAGCTATCGTTTTCCAATGGGTCATAATGCATGATATATAAACAAGGAAATTCGATGGAAAATAGGAAAATTCGTTTGAAACGATTAGCGGCGAATTTCGTTAACGCCCGTTCTACGTTTTACGTTCACTACGTTCTACGTTCACGTGGTTTACATACTCGTAAAAGGATATACACACAATCATAGCGGTGTTAATTCTCCTCGCTGGACATTCAGCAAACACACCGATAAATGTTCACGCGAACGCACACATCGACGTATAACGCATACGTGCCAGGGCACGAGCTTAACGTCTAATACTCGCAATTGCAGTAATGTTAATTTCCTGCATCGCTAATTCCGCGTACAGGTACGCACTAAATCACAATGGACTCGCGAGGTTAATAAGCGGACGATTCGCGCGTCTATATGTATGTATGCATGTATGTATGTATGTATGTATGATGTACGTACGTATGTACGTGTGTATGTATGTATCTATCTATCAACCCATGCGTGTATGTGCCCATACGATGTGCATGTATTATCTCTTTATGTTGAAGTTATTGCTTTATTAATTAATCGCGAGTTAATGGAGAATAATAATTAAATAATAATCCTGGAAGATCCTTAGATCGTTTTATATTCTTTTCTTTTCCTTTTTATTTACTTACCGTTTTTTCACTTTTCTATTTTGCTTTACCATCATCATCATCATCATCATCATCATCATCATCATCATCATCATCATCATTATTATTATTATTATTATTATTATTATTATTATTATTATTATTATTTCTTTTTTCATTTCAATTTCAATTGTTTCTCTAAAGGAAACGGTATTGATACGAGCCAATAGTGTTAAACTAAACGGAGTTAAATTCGAGTGTTTGTGTGTGTGCGCGCGTTTGAATGTGAAAACGAAACGATCGATAGACTCGTCGAATGTTTTAACGGGCATGTTTTGTAGAATAGAGTAGAGTGAACTCGACAGGTGGTTTGTGACCGAGAGTTAGGTAAATCATTAGTATCCAACTATATGGCTATTTGTACGAGTCAGTAAAATTATTTCTCTCTCCCTCCCTCTCTCTCTCTCTCTCTCTCTCTCTCTCTTTTATTCATGTTTGTCGTCTTTAAATAATTAATTTTCTTAAAGACCGTTTCGATCGATTTTAACGATGAAATATAATAAATAAACCCAACTACTTTTAACGTGAACCTTTCTTACCTTTATCCTCCAGTAATATAAAAACGATATAGAACGGTTATAAGCAAGTCGATAGATCCCGTGAATCCTGATCGTGATCTTGATCGTGATCGTCGGTGTGATCGTCGTCGTTGTCGGCGAATGACTGAGGACTTTCGTTCGACTTTTACACAATGTTATAGATAGCAACGTAACGAAAATTATATGACAACAATGTTTGTATATATATATATATATATATGTATGTATTTGCTTGTGCGCACGTATGGCCTTGTGTCCTAGCGTGTATACGTGTATATATATTACGTAATTTGGATTCTTTACGTTTTCTCTTTAAAGTAGAACAAAAGTAAACTTATTCCTTTTAAATATAGTTCTTATTTGACTGTAATAAAATTCATGGAAATGTTATAGAACTTTAATAACTTTTACTTGTTCTATATAATTCGTATGCTACTACAGACATAGATACGTACATACACACATACATACATACATATATATATATATATATGTATGTATGTATGTATATATGTATGTATGTACATACAAACATAACTGGAAAAATACGTGTATACATGTATGTGCGTGTGAATTAATGGTAAAACGAAATGAAGTGTAAACAAACGTTAAACGATTAAGCTCGTAAGTTTTATTTCATAACAAATGTAAACATGATTTCGTTGGAAACGAAAGTTTCTTTTTCTTTCTCCTTTTATCTCTCTCTCTCTCTCTTTCTCTTTGAGCAAATTTAACTAACGATTTGATTTAGTTCAAGTATGAAATTATTCTACAGTACGAATAATAGACGAATACATATATTGTCGAAATTGATCACATATCATTTACAATAGGATTAGCTTTATTTGTACATATTCGCTCTTTTTATTTGTACCATTAACAGATTGCATACGTATTTATATTATATTAAATCATTTAACGATACGCGCGCGCGCGCGAGTGAGTGAGAGTGAGAGAGAGAGAGAGAGAGAGAGAGAGAGAGAGAGAGAGAGAGAGAGAGAGAGAGAGAGAAATAAATTAAAATAGATAATTAAATAATTAACATTAGTATCTGAATTTTAGTCGATGTAGAGGTAAAGCGATATGAAAGGGAAGGAAAAAAACGGACA
>OU964971.1:3593440-3643440 GCA_918808275.2 Dolichovespula sylvestris | reverse complement strand
AGACGTGTTCTTTGATCGAAACGTGCCATTTTACGGAGACAGCGTTTTTTTTTTTATCTTCTTTCTCGTTCTCTCCTCGTTCGATATATCCAATGTGGAATTCAACAATCGAGAGGAAAAAGAGATAGAAAGAGAGAGAGAGAGAGAGAGAGAGAGAGAAGGGAGAATTTGAAGGTGAATAGATCGTCGATCCTCGATTCGTTATGGAACGAGCAATTGGGACGTACTTCGAATGGAACCAATCAGAAAGCAGAAACAAAAAGAAAAGTATTTGTGCGTTCTCCAAATTGTATGAAACACTTTGGACAAAATCTCAGAGAGAATGCTCGATCCGATTCGATCCGATCCGACTCGACTCGACTCGACTACGAACCAACTGACTCCGAACGATTCGATCGACTCGTTCGGTCGTTCGTCCTGTTTGCTTCTGTTTAGTCGCATTCGGTTCCTATCCGATCCTATTCGATTTTATTGGATCTTATATTTGGTCAAGTTTGGTTTCCATTTGATCCTATTCGTTCCAGTTCGGTTCGGTACTGTTCGGTCATGTTCGGTACTATTTTTATCCCGTTCGATCCTATTCTATCTTGTTCCCTATCCTATTCGATCCTTTTACCTGTCCCTTTTACTCGTCCCATCGAGAAATCTACTATTAATGATCCGTAAAACGTGATTCCACTAACGCTTGCTTATTTCGTCGGGCACAAAAACAGGATTTAAATTGGAGTACGGAGTTAATCGGATCGGCTATTGTAATAAATTATTTTTCTTTTCGATGGCCACAACAATTTTTTTCATTTGACGTCATTAAGTAACGGAAATTAGGGAAAATTTGTTACTAATATAAAAAGTGGAGGACTCCATCGAGTGTCTCGACATTTAAATACAAAAAAAAAAAAAGAAATTCATAAAGTGGAATTGATCGATTTTTGAGTCTTGGGACTCAACTCAATTTGTTTTCCAGATATATCAAATGGTTATAATTACCGATAATTAACTCGTTTACGAATAACGTTCGTTTATCGTCTCTCGTCTTAATTATTTACGATCGACCAACTTTAATATCTGTTCGTTCGTTATACCTCGTACGAATATATATCATCTCGAAAGATTCCCTTACAGCAATATCGAAGAAGAATTACGACGGATTTATCGGGCTCGTTAATATTAGTAATTATAAAATAATCACTATAAAATAATTTCGCGAAGTCCTAATGAATTTCTTGTTCTTTTTTTTAAGTATGACACGGCATATACCACATATGTATGTATCTATTAGGTCGTCAAGGATGACATTTTTAGAGAGAGAGAGAAAAAAAATCCAATTGGGCGTTATATTAACTACAAATTTCATCCTTGGAATATATGTACACATACGTATGTACGTAGAGAAAGGAAAATCGAAAAAGGAACATCGAGAATAAGAGACGTCGTCATTCCGACGTGGATTTTTAATCTAACGGATAAAATCATAATGGCGTTTTCGGTATTTCTGGTGAAAACACGAAATAAGAGCAACGTTTGCCCCGATAAATCGTGTCGGACCGGCCATCGTGCACTTCAAATCCCTTGGACGAGATGAAATTTTTCTCTCTTTTCTTTTCCTTTCTTTTCTTCTTCTTCTTCTTCTTCTTTTTTTTCGTGTACTTTTCTCTTCCCTTTTTCTTACTGTCTCAATCAGTTTCTTCATGTCTATAAAGTCTATCTCGTTTATTCGACCACCGTATTTCTCTCTCTCTCTCTCTCTCTCTTTTCTCTATTTCCGTTTCCTTTGAATTTCCGCAAGTAAGGTAGTCGATCGATCTACGAGATTATATGAGCTTGTCTCTCTCTCTCTCTCTCTCTCTCTCTCTCTCATTCACTCTCCCTTTGTCTCTCCCCCCCCCCCCCTTCCTTCCTTCCCACCAATTTTGCTCATTAACGTTTCTCTTTGCTTTTCGGTGACCGTCGTTATACTATCGACAAGTTGTACGTTCTAATCTCGAGCAACTTGCGACGTTCCGTTCATCATCGGATACCTTCTTCCTTCTCAACTTAATCCGAAGGGCGTCGTCCTTTTGCGGGTCAGTAGAGTCGTCTGCCACCTTCGGTAAACTTGAATATCCGTTCGAGATGGATCTAGGTGAAGAAGAGGACGAGGTAGGAGAAGAAGTTTCGAGAATAAAGTAGCGATGGAATGAGGACGTTGGGGTTGGGGCGGTAGGGTGGTAGTAGCGGCTGTGGCGGTGATGGTGGTGGTGGTGGCGGCGGTGTGGGGAGGGCGGTGAAGAGGAAAGATTAGCTGGTTCAAACAGAAATCGGTAATCTCGCGGATGGAACGAATTTGAAATTTTAATCAGTCTACGAATTGTTAGGAACGTTACGAGGGAACGAGCGAAGTGGGTGGTTGGGTGGGTGGGTGGTTTAAGAGGGTTGAGAGAGGAGGAGTTAGGGGGAGCACTGAATTTAAAAGACAGTGGGAAGCAGAGGCAAAAGAAGTTAGATAACTCGGAAATGGAAGGATAAAGAGATTGGATATCTACCGTCGCGTTTGGATGAAATCTGTGTTATTGGTAATGCCGGGACAGGTAATGCAGATCGATGACAGTAACATTAGAAACGTCAGCGTATTTATATATCGACGCGTATTCGATTTTGTCCAAAGGAATACTAATCTCATGTGTTTCTTTCCTTTTTTCTTTTCCCCTTGTCCTTTAGACGTCGTAAGGTATCTTTCGTCTAATCTTAAAACGTCTAATCGCTTCGTCTCTGTCGCACTTCTCTTTTCGGTTTTTTTCTTTTCTTTCTTTCTATTTTTTTTCTCTCTCTCTCTTTATCTTTCTTCCTCTTTTGAAAAATATACGTCGAGGAACAGGAGAAGAGCGGTGCGGTACGGCGGTGGTACACGTTCCTACTGATCGTGCAACTTTTGCCCAACGAAAAATCTCATCCCCCGTAATTCTTCCTTCACCGTGCTCAAATCCCAAAGGTAAACCGTATTCCGGTATGGCGCACGTAACTCGTTTCTATCTACGATAGGAATCTTCTTCCTTTCTCATATCTACCTTTTATGTACTGGCTAAAAGCGAGTTAACACGCCTGGACGACGACGTATCATCGATGAATTGATAATTATTGTCGTTCGATAAATAATGTATCCGTCGTTTGATTAAATCGACACTTCGCTCTTATTTTTCTTCCTGCACATCCTCTTGATGTTATCGATGATCTAAGAAAAACACACACACACAAAAAAAAAGAAAGAAACGAAGATAAACAAGATTAACAAGATTAATCGTAACACTGGAAACTAGAAGTCCCCGTTTGTGTTAAAAATTCTTACCATTCGATAACTCCAAATTTATAAGAGATTAACGCGAGGTAGGACGACCGATAGTCGAGTAAGTTGATCATAAAGAGAATGGGATAGAGCGAGTGAAAGAGAGAAAGAGAGAGAGAGAGAGAGAGAGATTAGGATAAAAGAGTGGAGAGGGGAGATGAGCGTTTTCCAATTAGGCCAGACCGGATCGACGTTTATACCAAGCAGAGAAACCCGTCGTAGTCGTCCTGGTCCCTTTCCTTCTCCCCACTCTCTCTCTCTCTCTCTCTTTCTCTCTCTCTCTCTCTCTCTATCTATCTATCTATCTATCTCTATCTTTCTCTCTCTTTCTCAGCGCGTGGCCGTCCTTGTCTTCGGACGAAGAAAAAAAGGAAAAGAAATAAAAATAAAGTTAGAGGTGAAGGAAAGAGAGAGAGAGAGAGAGAGAGAGAGAGAGAGAGAGAGAGAGAGAGAGAGAAGATCAGGGAGATCGAGCAAGACACGATCAACATTCAGTTCCTTTCCCACAGTGTCCGGTAGGCCAAAACGAGCTTGTCTCTCTCTCTCTCTCTCTCTCTCTCTCTCTCTCTCTCTCTCTCTCTCTCTGCTTCTTCTGCTTCTTCTTCTTATACCCTCTCTCTCTCTCTCTCTCTCTGTCTTTTTCTCGTCGTCATCATCGTTGTCGTCGTCCTCTTCCTCCTCCTCCTCCTCCTCCTCCTCCTCCTCTATCTCCACCTACTTCGCTTCGAGGCAGCCTCCGGTCGACCGACTCTCCTTTCCTCTTTTTCTTTTTCTTTTTTTTTTTTTTCTTTCTTTACCAGACTGTTGTAAGCGTGGCTGCAACCTCTTTTCTTCCTTCTCTTTCTCTCTCTCTCTCTCTCTCTCTCTCTCTCTCTCTCTCTCTCCGTTCCTCTTCCCCTTGGCCAGAGAGAGAGAGAGAGAGAGAGAGAGAGAGAGAGTGGTCGACGGGCCACGTGGCCGTATCTGGAATGTGCAGCCAGGCTCACGCCGGCTAAACATATTTTAAGTCCCTTTCCCTTTCCTCCTTTGACCCTTTTATCCCTTTCCCCTCGATTCGTTCTTCTTTAAACGTTTCCTTTTTCTCTTTTTCTTTTTTAGACGTCTCCTTCTTTCTCTCTCTCTCTCTGTCTCTCTCTCTCTCTCTCTCTCTCTCTCTCTCTCTGACTCTTTCCCCCTCCTCTCTTGCTCTTTGTTTTATCTCTCGTGCAACTTGTTTCCAGTAGCGAACAGGATTATCTTTCGGTTCGCAATTCAACGGGAAAAGGCTGATTTTTCGAATCATTCAACTCATTATCTCTCTCTCTCTCTCTCTCTCTCTCTCTCTCTCTCTCTTCTCTTTTTCTATCTCGTTACGTTTCTCACACCTTCTTCCCGTTTTTATGGGACAATGATAAGCACGAGGATTTAAAAAAAAAAAAAAAAAACGCACCTTCTTCCTCGTCGTCGTCGTGTTACCTTTATCGAATGAAAAATCTTTTGCCTTTACTACTTTTACTTGGAGAACGAAAAGAACCATCCCCCCCCCCCTGCCCGACGTAAAGTAATTACGGCTATAGTGAGGGAGAGAAAGAGAGAGAGAGAGAGAGAGAGAGAGAACGTTTAAGAAAGAAATATAGATAGAGCATAGAAGAGTAGACGGTGGGAATCGAATGGTAGGGGGGAAAAAAAACTCTGCGTCTTTTCCTTCATCGTTTCCACTGTAATTTTCTAAAAGCTCTATTCGCTCCGAGATAAATAAAGAGGGGCAAGTAAGTACCTATGTGTGTCAAGAGTTGCCTCGTTTTTCGATGTAGCATCCGGAATGAGAAAGCCTTAGCTTAGTGCAACGCAGGTGCCTCGTGAAAAAACACTTTGGATTTTTATTTTCCTTCTTTTCCTCTCTCTCTCTCTCTCTCTCTCTCTCTCTCTCTCTCTCCCCTTCGCATCGTTTTTTTTTTACGTTATTTCGTCTCGTTTTTTCTTCCTCCTTTTCCATTTTTTTCTTTTTCCTTCTTATTTTTCATTATTACTTTTTTCTCTCCTTCTTCTTCTTCTTCTTCTTCTTTTTTTTTTTTATTCGTTTTTAATTATTTCCCGACGAACATGAACGAAAGGTGAAACGCGAAAAAGTTGATGTTTCTTGGTATGCATTTACAAACGCGAGGCCGGGAAATACTCGCGGAGAAAAAATGTTGTTCCGAGCTTTTCGATACACACTTTTACTCGCGTTCTTTCTCTCTTTCTCTTTTTCACACGCGCACACACATGCGAACGAACACGCACATATATGCGAACGCACGAGCAAACAACTCTATTTCTATCTGGTATTATTCATCTCCTTCATCTTCTTCCCGCGAGTGTAAACTTTTTTGTCAACGCACAAGCCTCAAGGCGAACACTTTTCTCCCGTTTCTTTTCCCTGTGTTTTATAGGATAGAAAACTGTATGAATGTACGTGTGTGTGTGTGTGCGCGCGCGCGCGCGTGTATGCGTGCGATTGTATACGGCTTTGTGTGAAAACCGAGGTCGGCTTTTACGAAGAATGAACGGAGCGGTCAGTCTCTGAACGGGGGTATTCAAAAAAATAAAAAAAAATAAAAATGAAAAGATAAAGCAAACAGAAAAAAAAAAAATAAAATATCCAAGAAAGAATGGGTGGAAAAATGAGAGAGAAAAGAAAGCCTGTAAGGTTGTTGAGCTTGAAACAGTGCGCTCGGCCAAAACGCGCTTCGTGTGATATCTCATATATGGTGAATACGACGACGTGCATACGTTATTCAAATTAAGCGTATAATTTACGTGTATAATGTTACGTGCGAATCGATCGACCTTCGTTTGTATCCACGAGAAAGAGTGTGTACATATGTGCGTGTGGGAGAGAGATAGAGAGAAAGAGAGAACGAATAAGAGGGACCAACGATGAAAGAACGAACTAAAAAATTAGAGAGAGGAATATCTCTTCATTTTCATATTTTCCAATTTTTTCTTTTTTCTTTTCTTTTTTTTTTTTATTTATTTTCTTCCTTCCTTCATTCCTTCCTTCCTTCCTTTATATATAATTTTTTACGAAAATTTTGTAAATCCTCATTCCCAATGGGAGTCACGTTTGATAGATACGATAACGATATAGAAATTTGTTACGTCGACGTTGACAATGGTGACAGAACGATAAAATGGATTGAAATAAATTTGAAATAATTCGCAATCGGAAGGGGATAACGTTAATGGTCAGAGTTAGAGGTTGGTACGCGAGATTTCATCAGATTTTCTTTATCTTCATACGCCATAAACGAACGAAAGCAAAAAAAAAATTCGACAATTTTACGAGCCCTGTCAATGGGTTCACGGAAATAAGAATGATCAAATAAATTTTACATTTTGTCGTTGTAACCCTATACTTCCCTTCCTCCTTTCCCAACCCCTACGACCAACCAACCACCCACCCCATAGTTCATAACCTTCGATAGTCCTTTGTTTTTCTAGGGAGGGTTTTTTTCTCTTTGTCCTTTTTCGTTCTTTCCTCTTGCTTTTCCCTTTTGATCCCCTCCCCTTCCCTTTCCTCCCACCTCCCCACTATTATTTCTATGACCATAACCGTATAAAAAGCGATATTTTAAAATAAATTTCGACGGTGTTGGCTACGAACTTTACGACGATAATACCGGGAGACTTAATAAATAATAATGAAAAGAAAGAAAAGGAAAAAAAAAAACTGCCATTCGTATCTGAATCTTCAATTTCGTCGCATAAATCTTACAAAAGGGCAGCTCTTTCTTTCTTTCTTTTTTTCTTTTTTTTTTTCCACCTCAACCTTTCTCTTCGTCTCGCTCGGGGATGAAAAAAGAAAAGAATATTTCCCGATTTTTCCTGCGGCCCCGTCGAAACAAAAAAAAAAAAATCGCTTTTGACCGTCGTGGATCGTCGTCCTTGTTACATTACCAGGAGGTGCAGAGACGGGGTAGGGGGTGTGGAAGGGAGGGTTGCCTGTAATCAGCTTTTCGCGGTGCATATTAAAAGATATTAAAAGCAATCTCGTTAAAAGCGCGATAAAGAGAGAGAGAGAGAGAGAGAGATTTTCCATAGTTGCACGCACGCGTTGTTCACCATCGTGATGGGTGGATGGGTGGTTGAATGGATGAGGGTGATAGAGATAGAGATAGGGATAGAGGGTAGGGAGTGGTGTGGTTGGGGGTGGAAATTGAAACAGGAAGCAAGCGAGAAGGCAAGAAGAACTATTTCTTTCTTTTTACAAGAAAGTAAAATGTGAAAATTTTATTTTTTATGTGATTATATTTTTTCTAAACGTAGTTACAAACCCCGTAATATTATACGCGCGTGTACCTGTTATTTATTTAATTAAGAAAAAAAAGGAAAAGAAAAAAAGAAAGAAATATAATCCATTCATAATAATAATAATAATAATAATAATAATAATAATAATAATAATAATAATAAATATATCCGTTTGTACGTGATCCAACGAAATGCATTTCATTGATTTTTTATCTGTTACAGGTAAATAACATCTCTCATTGTTCGACGATAATAACGAAATGGACGGATTTGTAATAATTATCACGAAACGACCGTGTCGAGCTTTGATATCGTCGACACCTAAGCACGGGATCCTCCGTCATCGATGATATACAGGATGATAGTCAGTGGGATTATAATTCCATTGTCCGTTACGTCTTTCGAACGAGTAATATCGTAAGTGAATCCATTCTTTCAATTCTCATCGGTGGCGAGTAAGATAAATAATAAAGTAAAAAGGAATGAATATCGTGAGATTAATATCAACGTACGCGAATTATCGATTATTATTGTATTATATTTGTTTCATCGAGGAGCTGATAATGATAGGCAAGGAGATGTCTAAAAAAGAAATAAAAAAAAAGAAAAACAAAAAAACACCAACAACGACGAAAACGATCAAGAAACAAATAAATGGTGGATAAAGGAGCGATTTAGTTGGAGGTTCGAAAAAAAAAAAAAAAGAGAAATTACATAGCCGTGGCGGGCCAACAGTCGGTTGGTAGGAGGGGCGGGGTAGGTATGTACATGTGCGATACCAGTTGCGCGTACTTTCGACCGAAACGTAAAGCCCGGCTTAATCCGAGGATTACTATTAATTCGATCAGTTCCCTTACCCAACTGCGCAATCCGTTCTTAATGAGAAACTAACGAAAAGTCGAGAGCGACTTGAAAGACGATGTAGCTGATTCCGTCTTTCCATTTCTCGTTTTTCCTTCCTTGTCTCTATGAGATTCTCTCTCTCTCTCTCTCTCTCCTTCCTCCTCACTCCCTCCACGTTTCTCTCTCTTTCAACTTTTATTGATAGCCTCTTCACGTTTCGATCTCGGAGTATTCGCTTTCATAAAAGAAAAAAAAAAAAACTAAGTAAAAAAATGAATAAATAAATAAATAAGTAAATAAGTAAAAATGAAAAAAAAATACGCCGCTAATGTTCGCAATATCCTGTTATTACGTCCATTAACGATGTTACGAAAAAAAGAACGGAGAGAGAGAGAGAGAGAGAGAGAGAGAGAGAGATAGAAAAAGAAAACGGAACGAAAAAATATGCTCGACTAACGTCTAAAAGAGAATATATAAGATGAGAGTGTCATTAAAATATTGAGGACATGTAATGCATCTTCCATATCTTATCAATAAAAATAAGACGTTTTCTTTATATTTACAATATTTATATTTCTTATTTGTATATTTTATGTATTATTAGGAAAGCAACGGTAGTTGGTACATACATACAATGTATATACATATACATACATACATACATACATACATACATATACATATATATATATGTGTGTGTGTGTGTGTGTGTGTGTATCAATTCGTTTGAAACCGATTGAAAACTTCAATTTCTTCGTCAATATCACTAGAGTATCGTATTATTTCGTTTTTATTAAATGATCGTTTTCCAGACTTTCAATAAAGGGAGTTAATTAAAACACGAGTATAGTAGGCGAATGGAAGGAAGCTGCGTGTGAAAAAGTAGTTAGGGAAGAAAAAGAGAGAGAGAGAGAGAGAGAGAGAGAGAGAAAGAAAAAGAGAGAGGTCGATAACAAATTTGTTTCCGATATCCCGAGATAATATCGAAACGAGGGACTATATCTAGATCGGGGCAATAAACAGGGGTTCGTGGGGCCGTAAAATTTTAAACATCCTATCGCGTAACCTTTAGCTTTTAACTCGTAATAATTGCGCACGAACTCTTCGACGCTCGATATTTTGAATTTACGTTCTTCTTACTTACTTACTTACTTACTTTTATAGCTACTACTTACTAGATACAATAGAACCTCCTGGTGACTTAATCGATGACACCTATCAATGTTGCATACTCACACGAACCCACACACACACACGCATACGCACAGAGAGAGAGAGAGAGAGAGAGAGAGAGAGAGAGAGAGAGAGAGAGAGAGCACAGCAGACAGATATGTATATATATATATATGCGTATACTTGTATTTATGTATCGAAAGTAATCACAGTGGTTGATAGTATTGGCATAGCAATTCTAAAAGGGTGTGCGCGTTGGTAAGTCAATTCGTTTAAAAGTGTGTGCGATAACGTCGAAAACGATTCGCGGATGCAAGTTTACGAGGGCAGGACAGGAGTAACGCTCGATTTCTCCCTTGGATTTCAGAGCCTTCATCGATAATCGATAAATTGCGGACATAAAATTAATTCCGAGGACGTTCATTGCGACCTATCCCGCGCGTATTCGACGGTTTCCCGTCTCTATCTCTCTCTTACTCCCTCTATGTATCTATGTCTTTGTCTGTGTCTCTCTTTCTCTCTTTGAATCTCTCTCTCTCTCTCTCTCTCTCTCTCTCTCTCTCTCGTCTCTCTTTCTCTTGGAATCTCTATCTATATATAAATATCTCTCTCTCTCTCTCTCTCTATCTTCCTCTTTCTCTCTCTTTTATATTCCTCTACGCCTTCAACGCGAGTACTTGGAGAGTGTGAGGATGAGATAGTGAGAGAAAGAGAGAGAGAGAGAGAGAGAGAGAGAGAGAGAGAGAGAGAGAGAGAGAGATAGGGAGCCGTCGGATCTGTTAAATCGATTTCATTGTTCCGAAACCGCAACAATGGCTGCGCTCTACACACCAGCCTTTTAACGTTCCCCTGCGTTAATCTAAAGATTATGCGGTGTGTTCCACTAGTAGCGGCTTTTCTCTCTCCTTCTCTCTCTCTCTCTCTCCCTCTCTCTTCCTATCTTTCTCTCTCTCTCTCTCTCTCTCTCTCACTCTCTCTCTCTCTTTCACCAGTTTGGTCGCAACTTATGATAACTAAAGTATCTATGAGACCGCATCGAGATCCTGTAACGAGATATTCAAGTTGTTAAAGAGAATGAGAGAGAGAGAGAGAGAGAGAGAGAGAGAGAGAGAGAGAGAGAGAATGCATATTTCTATTTCCTACGTATTAAACTTCAATATCGATACTTGCGCACGTTGGTACGTATGTACATATATATCTATATTGTATGTATATGTATGTACACGCCTAATATAAGTTTTACGCAAATGAAAAAGGAATATTCATGCGTTTACTTTCATCGAGAGCTAATTTTCGATGGGAAGGAAGGGAAAAACGATTTCTTATCGTTATAAAAGCTCTATCGCTAGTGTCATCGTATAAATTATAAATCCAATAGGAAAATATATATTCCTGAGTATGCAAAGGAAACGCTTTCGTATATACTTTGTATATTTATATAATTAAAACACGGATACGCACGCACGCACGCACATTATTATGTATAATAATACGTACACGTACATTCCTTTTTTTTTTGTAACGAGAAAATTTTTTTATACACGGAACAAATGGATATGTACGTATGCATTATCATGTAAGTTGGTATAAATTTTGTTACGAGAGATGTATAATAATAATAATAATAATAATAATAATAATAATAATTATTATTATTATTATTATTTTTATGAGATTAAATTAAATGGCAGATTCCCTTTGGTCTCTCTCAATGTCGCGAAGGTACCGAATATCAATCCGTAACAAACTACGAAAGGGGGTGGATACTCGCGAGGAAAGAAACGCGAAAAGGATTAATTAAATTCCAGACGTAATCGAGGATGTCGTCGACTTAAAATGAATAAACGTAGATAGAAGAGATCGGAGAAGAGATGTCTGCGGTGCTGAGTTTTTTGCGGTAACGACGAACTCACAAAGATCGATCGATTCTTCTTCGATATATCCTCTTTTTACGTCAAATTCTTCTTTCTCGTTTCCTTTTTTTCCTTTTTTTCGTTTCTTTTCTCTCTCTCTCTCTCTCTCTCTCTCTCTCTCTCTCTCTCTCTTCCTCTTTCTCTCTCTCTCTTGTTTAGGTCCTCTCCAACCGTCTTTATTGTTCGTTTAATTACTACGTTTTCTCTCTCTCTCTCTCTCTCTCTCTCTCTCTCTCTCTGTGACATTTTCTCTTTCTCCCTTTTTCGTTATTTTTGCATTCGTTGAAATTTTAAATAATAATTTTGCAACAATGCCCTCGTATTACGATAACCAGTACGCATACACATCGTTGTTTATTAATAAACAATAGATGTTAATTACGAGACTACGTTAGTGGCACGTCAAACACATTTCATGGTTCTTTTTAAAATTATAACGAAGTAAACATTTTTCTATTCCAACCTTCTTCAATCTCCCCCATTTTTCTTTCCTTTTCTTTTCTATTTGAAAATTTAAATAATCCTCGTCCTGAATTATCGCTTACTTAATTGGTCTAATTAAGCAATCCCCCTTTCTCTTTCTCCTTCTCCTTCTCTTTCTCTATTCCCGAGATCGCAATGCGTTACCCTCGATCTTCGCATCGTTTAACTCACTCATTTATTGAGCCCTCATTCTTTTCACTTTACCAATTTTTAAGTCTTATATGTAGTTTTATTTTTTATTCTTTTTTTATTTTTTTTTTATTTACTTATATGAAAGTCTTTCTGAGGGATGCTCCGTAATCTCGACCTTCAAGGTTTATCGTTTTATCTACTCCTTGGTCCTTTTTCCCCGTTATCTAATACTCTTTCAATGCAACACCATTTCCCCCCACCCCACCCCCCCTCTCTCTCTCTCTGTGAGTCTCTATCCATCTCTTTAGCTTTCTTTTTTCAGGTATTAACAATATCAACATTACCGCAAGCTCGTTAAATTCATTTTGAAGAGTCCGTTAAAGCGAAACGTTTGCTCTTTCTTCCCTTTACTCTTCTCCAATTCTTTTATCCTCTTTCCTTCTTTCTTTTTCTCCTTCTTTTCTCTTCTTTTATATACTTTTTGTCTTTTCCTTTTTCCCCTTTCACCGTCATCGTTTTCTTTTCTCTTTTCGTACATATTGCGAATCATTAAATTTCTAACGCACGACCGTTCGGGGAAGAGGGGTGGGGAGGGTGGTTTGGTGGGGATGTAGGGAGGTGGGGGTAAAACGGTTTTACGAAGCCCTAGTTGTTGGAAGGAGCTTTTATGCCGATATATAGGATCAAATCTTATTCGACTTTAATAACTTCCCGTATAAACAACTTCATTGTCTCTCTCCTTTTCTCTTTCTTTCTTTAAAAAAGACAAAAAAAAATTGAAAGAAAAAGAAAAAGAGCGAAAGAAATAAAAAACGTGGGAATTACGTGGGATCGGTCTAGTTGTTGATACATTACCTCCAACTCTTGGGAACATTGTCGAGAAAATCTTTTGATAGAAACGGGTAGTGTGTCAATGCTTATCAATAATATCGTGTAGTCGATGGAAGGGAATAGTTGGCCGTATTTTTACTTTATTTCTTTCTTCTCTCTCTCTCTCTCTCTCTCTCTCTCTCTCTCTCTGTCTGTCTGTCTTTTTCTCTCTTTCTCTCTCGTTCGCACGCTCGTTCTCTCCCCTTCTATTTCCCGGACGAGAATAAATTGATTATTAAAAGGACGCATTGTAATGCATTCGCTTGGAAAATCGAACAGACCTTGTCGTTCGAGAATCGAGATTGCTTCTTACCGTGCATAAAGGATAATGGTAAAATGACATCGATCGACGGAATAGAGTCGCAATTTTTCTTTTCTCTCTCTCTCTCTCTCTCTCTCTCTTTCCTTTGCCTTGCCTTTCCTTCCTTTTATCCTCGTGTCACATATTGTAAAGGTATAATAAAGAAAGATAGATAAATGGAGAGATAGAGATAGATAGACAGAGTGGGGATGGGGTGGGGTGGGGACTCGACGAAAAGCAATTAATTGAAAAGCATTTGAAATCATTCGAAATCATTTGTTTCGCTATCGATCTAAAATGATACGAACATTCGGAGGTGTCTCAGTCCGATAAAAAAAAAAAAAAAAAAAAAAATAAAACTTCATACTACGTTACGAACGCTTCGAATTAATCGTTTTATCTTTTATTACGTTATGTCAAACCCGTAATTCCCCAAACGCGAGTGTATAGTCTCTTCTTTCCTTTTTTTTTTTTTTTTTTTTTTTTTTTTTTTTTTTTTTTCTTTCGTTTAACAAACCGCAAAGCACCAGAGTCAGTTCGAGATCCAGATTTATTCGAAAATTTCGTTAAATCGATCTCGTCAGTGGCCTTCCCTCGTGCTTTCATTCCCTCTTTCCCTCCTTTCCTTCCTTCCTTCCTTCCTTCCTTCCATCTTTCCATCTTTCCACGATGTGCCTGACGGTTCTGGCATTTGCCAGTGCCGGTGGTATTGATAATTCCGAGCACGTAAATACCATGGAAGTAAGTAAGTAAGTAAGTAAGTAAGTAAGTACACGAGGAAACGGTTGGCTGGGGGTTGGGAGAAAGGTTAACGAAATAGCACGCAGTAGAGTAAGGATCACGCATCGTATCTAAAACTCTAGTAGTTTTAGCTTCCGTTTGATTCGAAAGGTTCGCGTCTACCTCACGTCTTACGTAGGTAGATAGGTTCCTACGTTAGATTAAAAAAAAAAAAATGAGAGAGAGAGAGAGAGAGAGAGAGAGAGAGAGAGAGAAAGGAAAGAAAGAGAAGAAATAGGGAAAAATAGAAATGGGAGAAATAGAGAGAGAGAGAGAGGAAGGAAAAGGAGGAGGAAGTATAGTCGAGTGAAGCTGGTAGAATACATGCGAAGAGATAGGGATAGAGATAGAAATAGAGAGAGTGAGAGAGAGAGAGAGAGAGAGAGAGTAAACTCTGAGCAGCTTCGTTGCTGCTGCTGACACCTATAGCCCATAGTATAAGGGAAGTACCACACCTCCGAGTGGAAAGGAGGCCAGGAAGAAGGAACGATGGATGGGCCTGCTTGAAACCAGGCTTGGTTGCTTCCTTCCTTGCTTGCTTGCTTGCTTACTTGCTCGTGCGCACTCACATCGACTATTAACTTCGCTATATAAACATATTTGTGAACACAAGAGACATGTATACATGTACACATATGTGTATG
The DNA here is from genome assembly GCA_918808275.2 of Dolichovespula sylvestris. Lineage (NCBI taxonomy): Eukaryota > Metazoa > Arthropoda > Insecta > Hymenoptera > Vespidae > Dolichovespula > Dolichovespula sylvestris. The sequence continues at coordinate 3,628,710 of OU964971.1, read as the reverse complement.
TATGTATGTATGTATGTAGGATAATGTATGTACGTATCTAAATAAAATGATTGCAAGTACGTTCCTCTTTTTTTTTTTAAATAGATATCGTATAAATGTCGAAGAATGGTAGCTTGTTGGCTGGGTTCAGAGAGTGAAGATATAGCGGCGTATTTTTATTTTTTTATTTTATTTATTTTTATTTTTCTGTTTCTCTAATTATACGGAATAATTTACGCAAAGGAACGTAATTGAAAGGCGTCCGAAGCTTTACGTATTTATAAATAATTCATTCGATTCTTACGCCCACGTATACGTTATTATCGGAGTTTATGTATAATAATAGGTGGAATATATGTATATATGGGGGCGGGTTAGATATGTATTGTTGGTAGAGAGAGGTAAGATTTATTAAGAGGTCATTAAAACGAGGGTCGTTAAAATTCATCCACCGCGCAATCTAACGGGCACCTGATATAAATCCAATTTTCTTCTTCTTCTTCTTCTTCTTCTTCTTCTTCTTCTTCTTCTTCTTCTTCTTCTTTCTTCGTTCTCGTTAAGTCTATGCCACACACTATCTACGGATTTCTCATTTGCGATCAACGACGCCGAATTAAACGTCGAATTGTTGTTTGTCGACTGAACATTTCGTATAGATGCAAGAAAATTGGGGAAAGCTAGCGCGACGAAAATTTGAATATCAAGAAAGAAAGAGAGAGAGAGAGAGAGAGAGAGAGAGAGAGAGAGATGTAAACGTGTAGTTTGTCGTGTAGTGTCGAGATTTTCGTTTCCGCGCGTCTAAGGTTCGACAAATCGTACGATGTTTAAAATAAAGTATTTTCGATGACCCTCCGCCCTTATATAATCCCAACCCCCACCCTACCCTCCCCTTTCGTCCCAGCCAACCTCAATAGCCCTCGTCTAATAACGTCTACCTAAATGGCTACCTATCTTCGACGACTATTCCCTTCGACCTAACATTTTTCTAAATCTTTCTAAATTGTCACTCTGGCTCGCTTGGGGACACTTCGAACGAATCGTTCCAAAGGATTGCCACGTTTTGCCTAACAAATAGTCGAAAGCTTCTTTCACTCGGGACACGAGCTATCTCTTAGCGTGTTCGTGTATGCGTGCGAGTTTCTTTTTTCGTTTCTTTTTTTTCTTTTTTCTTTTTTTTTTTTTTTTTTTTTTATTGGAAGTTCTTCTTAAAAAAATTCCTATGCCGTTCACTTCGCTCCGGATCTTGGTGGACACTCATCAGATCCTTTCTTTTCTCTCTGTTTGTTCTTTACTTTTTTGCTTCGTACGCAATTTATCTACGCGCATTTCAAATGAAAATAGTCGGTATTTATAATGAAACACGAATACAACTTAAACGAAAGCGTACTCAATTCCGTCGCTTGATTATTTTATACCGACGAAAGAAAAAAAGAGAGAAAAGAAAAAGCAAGAAAAGAGAAGGAAAACAAAACTTCGTTATGCATCGATAATTTATTTTACGAAATAATTATAATTGAGAAAATAAATGGAGTTAATTGGGGATGATTACAATGGAAAAGCAAACATGGCAAAATCACGTAAAATTAATTAACAAGTATATACCGACCCCATTAATATATTTTAATAATACCTTACATCGTACCCTTTATACGTACATGCGTAAATATATATTATACATACGTACATATATAAATACGTATAATACATATACAAAACGTATCTAGAAGCGCGTTATATCGAGAAAGACACAGAGAGAGAGAGAGAGAGAGAGAGAGAGAGAGAGAGAGAGAGAGAGAGAGAGAGAGAGAGAGAGAGAGAGAGAGAGTAAATTATTTTTTTCTTACTCTTCTTTTTATTCTTTTTTTTATTTATTTATTTTTTTCGAAAATAGATCGGGAAGAATAAGGTTTGTACGTCGACCGGAAGCCGATCTTACCCTTCGTTGTAAATCCATAAAGAAGAAGAAGAAGAAGAAGAAGAAGAAGGAAGCCTCTGGCAAAGAAGATAAGCAAGCGTGCGAACCGTCGACGATCGGTGCTTTCCTTGCATTTCCATACCTCATTTCCGTGTGTACTCCAGTTCCGACAGTACCTATTAAATACTCCTGCTTAAGGCGGTATTACAAACATAGTTTTTATACACACACGTGTGTGTGTGTGTGCGTGTGTGTATAGAATATTTTAGACGAACAGTACGAGATAACATTTAAACCGAGCATCCTTGACAATTAATATCGTACGGAAAAACCGTATACGAATTAATGACAACTTTTTCGATATTACACTACGATAAATATATTAAACAACGAATTAAAACGAGATAGGGACGGATCGACGCACGAACACAATTCGTTATTTAATAAAAAACGAGCTTGCGAATAATCGTATTGACGTTTGTGATTAATCGAAAAATTTCTCTTCTCTTACTCGCTCCTCCGTATCCTCTACCAATTACATGATCTATAAGAATAAAAAATAAATAAATAAATAAATAAAGAAAGAAAGAAAGAAAGAAAGAAAATAAAAGAAGAAACAAAGAGGATGTCTAAGAAGAGGAGATTTATTTAAACGATATCGAACATACCTCCTCGGGGCCAATTAATTGCAACCCGAACCAAGGACACCAGCCATCCACGTTCTTGTTTGGAATCCTTTTGCTAAATGATCGTTCATCTCTCTCTCTCTCTCTCTCCCTCTCTTTCTATCTCTCTATCTCTCTATCTCCTTCTCGTTCCCTCTCTCTCTCTCTTTCTTGCTCCGGATAGAAGGATAGGTGCCATCGCAAAGGGTAGAGAATCGACGGCTCCCTCTTTGCCTGCGGGTTATCGTCGGATGCGGAAGATCAAACGTTGAAATTCTCTTGAGAAGCATGCGTAACACCACCCTTAGACCTTACCAACCAACCCTTTCTTCACTATCTCCGGCGATGCATTCGCTCACGTATTTACCTACATACGAATAGCTAACTTCCCTTGATTCGTCTCTTGTTTGCCCTCTCTCTCTCTCTCTCTCTCTCCCTTTCCCTCTCCCTCTCTCCCTCTCTTTCTTTTTATTTCACTCACGCTTTCACTGTAATTCTTATTCTTTCTTTCTCTATCTCTCTTTCTCTCTCTATTTCTCTATCTTTTTCTCTATTTTTTTTATTTCACTCACGCTCTCACTATAGTTCTTATTCTCTCTCTCTCTCTCTCTCTCTCTCTCTCTCTCTCTCTCTGTCTCTCTCTCTGTCTCACACCCGCACACACATAAATACATATTTACTCTTGCTCTCATTAATAATAGAAGATAAAATCGGTCAATCCGAAAATTTTCGATATAAATTTCAGGTTTATTTTTTATTTTTCAATTTCTTTTTTTTTGCGAAAGACGTGATCCTCCTTCGTTTTGAAAAAAAAAAGAAAAACAATCACAAATTCTCATCGATATCTATCGCAACAATTTTGATTGATCTTTATAAACGAATGCAAGCGGGGTTCATAATTTTCTTGTTGTCTTTTCCTTTTCCTTTTTCTTTTTCTTTTTTTCTCATATTTTGTTCGACGATCTCTTCGACGGATAATTCATTAGTCGTGTCTCGTTCTAAGGACGTTACTCACCCTTGTTCCTTTTATTATTATTATTATTATTATTATTATTATTATTATTATTATTATTATTATTATTTTATATTTATTTATTTTTTTTTTTATTAGGTTCTCTTACAACACGAATACGAAAGAAGATTAGGTCTCACTTATCATCTGGTATATAAATTTAGTATCTGATATAAAAGATTAGGATATAAATTGATCACGCATTGGTTTTTGGTACGAGCGATATGTCTGGCGTTCGATATCTCGATATCTCGTGCTTCTTCTTTTCCATATTTTTTATACCTTCTTTCTTCTACCTCTCTCGATCCTTTTCTCCCCCATTTTCTCGAATTTTTCCTTTCTCCTTTTCTTTTTGTCCCCCGCTCCCCTTCAAAACCCTCCCAACCAACCTTCTTTCCTTCTATTCTTTTCCCTTGAGGGAGAAGGGGGTTCGGGGTGAGGCGTAGGGTCGCCACCTTTAGCAAAGTTTCACTATACCCTTAGGCATTATTTTAAAACGCGAAGCCGATGTTCCGCATGGACAACAAGCAAACGCTTTATACCTTGCGATTATTAAATCTATGAAAGACAGTATGCTCGGCATTTCGACGAAGGAAAAGTCGAAATCTCGGCCTGACGCAATTTTCTCTTCAAATTCCTTTCTCCTTTGTCATTTATAATTTACCTGTGGGGGGAAAAAGGCAAACACATGGTATATTTAAAAACCTTCCGTTTCTTTCCCTTATCTCATCTCGCTGTAATCGGTTCAAATATCTTAATTATGAGTACTCGTACGATCGCAAATATAACAAACAAGACTTGACTTTCGTATGCGCGTTTACTTCGATATACCTATGCGCGATTCGATCAAAGTGAACAACAAAAATAAATGAATAAATGAATATGTAATAATAATGATACTAATACTACTACTACTACTACTACTAATAATAATAATAATAATAATAATAAATTACTTATTACAGAAATCTCTCGGTTTAATCTGAATGATGACGTCAAAATCAGAAACCACTGACTCGCGTAATCCTCGTATACGATTAACCCGTTATAGTCGTCGCTATCGTAATACCAAGAACGAGCTTGGCGTAAATGGGAAATAGCGTGGGAATAGTTAACCACGTTTTCGACAGTTAATTATCGCCTTTCACGAATAAACGCGCGCGATGCTTCGAAGTGTTGGTTCAAAAGAGGAAGAGAGCTGTAGAGAGCTAGAGTGTTAGAGAGCTAGAGAGCTAGAGAGAGAGAGAGAGAGAGAGAGACAGACAGAAAGATGGCGAGAGACAGAGAGAGAGAGAGAGAGAAGAGTAACAGCTTTGAAATCTTATGTCACGTCTAGGTGTGGTTTCGAAGACTCTGAGAAGGACAAGAGATAAAGATAGAGGAACAGATAGGGAATGAGAGAGAGAGAGAGAGAGAAAGAGAGAGAGAGAGAGGGCACCCCATCGTTGTATCGTTGTCTTCGTCGTTGTCGTCGTCGTCGACGTCGTCGTGAATGCACGACTGCATTAGCGGCAGATTGCATTTGTCCGCTATCGCGCTGCGAAATTATGCACCGTTGAGCACCCCCCGTGATGTTATTTCGTAGCGCAAATAATTAGTATTCTGGAACTCGCGCATCTTCTCTTCTCTCTCTCTCTCTCTCTCTCTCTCTATAACCAACACCACCACCACCACCATCATCATCAGTATATACAGAACTGTCACTACCATCAAAATCAACCCCTGATCTTCGTCATTTTCCATTCAATTCCGCATTCATATCTACACACAATCTCTCCTCTCTCTCTCTCTCTCTCTCTCTCTCTCTCTCTCTCTCTCTCTATCTCTTTTCGTCATACTTCTTCGTCTCTAGCTAGCATATAGATTCAAGATTAAGATATATTTGTTGCGGACCCGCACACATAGGATAGTTATAATACGTCGCAATGGAAGACGAACTCTTAGCTTCGAGTTTAGATATCTCGTACAAAACACACGCTTTCCACGTCATATCTCGGATCACCTAAATATTCTTCTCACTCTCTCACCCTTCCTCTTCCTCTATTTCTCTCTCTCCCTCTCTCTCTCTCTCTCTCTCTTTAACTCTGTCTCTCCATCTTTCCACGTAGTTACTATAGTATGGTTCGAGACGCGAGCGTAGCGTACGCGCACGAGCGCGTAAAGGCAAACGCGCTGTGACTAGGGGGACACGGTGAGGAAGAGGAGAAGGGCTGACGTAGGGCAGAACGTGGAAGAGGATGAGGTGGAGGTAGAGGTGGAGGTGGAGGTGGAGGTGGAAGTGGAAGTGGAGGTGGAGGTGGAGGTGGATGTGAATGTGGAACTAGAGAAGTGAGAAGGAAGAGGAGGACGTGGAGAGGGTGGTGTAGGTGGAGTGCTCGGTGTTAGAGGGTCGAACAGTCTCGCACAAGCGCGCCATTGCAGCCAGCAAACTTTACAGGGCGACGACTGTTTTGTCTCGGTGATTTGCAGCATCTGCACATAGCACCTCGAACCAAGCGAGTCAGCCGAGCGGGAGTTAGCAGCCAAGCTACTAGCAGAGACCGAGAGAACTCTACTACTACTGGTACTCTCTCTCTCTCCCTCTCTCTCTCTATTTATCTCTCTCTCTCTCTCTCTCTCTTCTATCCTGACCTGACCCGCCAGTCCGGAGCCCATTCTGTATTACGCTAGGACGAAATAGAAGCATCGAGTTGGCTCGCCGAAAACGTAGATAAAGAGAGAGAGAGAGAGAGAGAGAGAGAGAGAGAGAGAGAGAGAGAGAGAGAGAGTATGTGTTTATGTGTGTGTGTATATATATATATATATGCGTGTATGTGTGTTTGTGTGTAAGAGGGAAAGAGAGAAAGAGAGAAAGGGTAGTCGAAGGAAAGGATGTGTTAGGTATTATGTCAAGAGTTGGCCCCGGTATCCCTGGACGGAAGAGTAAAAGCCACGAGAATTATTTGAAATTACTACACAATGCTATCTTCTTCTCTCTCTCTCTCTCTCTTTCTCTATTTCTATATCACATACAAATATATATAGTAGTCGTTCCTTTGCCATAGTTCTCGCACTTTCTTCCTCTTGCGAAGTTTACCGTAAATGGGCGGGAGCTAGTAGGACAGGGAGGGTGATGGTAGTGATGGTGAAGGGCTGTGGAGATGCGAAGGGCGTTGGTACATCGTTAATTTCGAGTACAGAGAGTTGTCTCGTATCTTTTATTCGACCTATCTCTCTCTCTCTCTCTCTCTCTTTCTTCCTCTCTCTAATCAAAAATAAAATAATACTCACTCTTCGCACACACGTAGTACATTGATATATATATATATATATATATATATATATATATATATATATATATATATATAATAACACCGTTATGTACTTATCTCAACGTAACTCCGTTTATCCATTTTGTCATTTTCTCTCAAAGGGTCAACGTTAATGATTTCCAAAGATAATGAGAGGACCACGTTTAATAAAGACCCGCAAAACGTGGATGACGAATTCGAACGTGCATAATTGAAGTACTCGCCTATGTCTACGTATGTATTTATACACATATATATATATATATATATATATATATATATATATGCATTTATTATCTTCTTTTATACGCATACACGGACTTTTGTATCCGTTATGTAGAAACGTAATGCAACTTTGAAGTAGTTATAACGTTTAAAGCTTTGCTTTAAAGCAGTATTCCCTGAATCAACTGACTCTAACGTTACTAAAACGTGGCCCAATTTACCGAGTAAATTACGACAGATAATCTTCTGTTTACTTGAAATTAAAACGAAGTGGAAAAAGATATATATATATATATATATATATATATATATATATATATATATAGAGAGAGAGAGAGAGAGAGGGAGAGAGAGAGGAAGAAAGGAAGAATAAATGTAATAATCCAAGCAGAAATAGCAGAAGCAAAAGAAGCAGGAACAGCGGCAGAAAAGCTCCTTGGCTAGCAGCGAGAGAGAGAGAGAGAGAGAGAGAGAGAGAGAAAGAATTTTTGCAATTTCTTTTCTATCATTAGAATTCGTAATGTCGTAGCAGAAATACGTTTGTTAAATTAACTGTCGTTAGCCCTTTCCACGGGACGCAAGATGAGAATACTTCTTCTTTCTCTTTTCATTTTTCTCTTTCTTTTTTTTTCTCCTTCCATTTTTCTCCTCCCTTTCCTTCTACCTTTTATTTATCTATTTGTTTATTTATTTATAATATTTCTAATAGTTAAAACGATTTATCTCACTTCTCTCTCTCTCTCTCTCTCTCTCTCTCTCTCTCTCTCTCTCTCACTTTTTTTACGGTAATTTTCGAAATGTACATGGATGTATTACGATACCAGCGGAAAATGAATTCTCGTGAGATAAAACTTAAGGTACGGATATACAAATTGAGAATACTTTAACAATAATTAGATCGTAAACAAGTCGGAGTCTCGTTATAAGTCAAGTTTATACAGACGAACGACGTTTCCTCCGATCTCTCTCTCTCTCTCTCTCTCTGTCTCTCTCACTTTTTCTCTATCTCTTGTATACTTTTTTTGACACTTTTATTCGTCAAAGAAGTAAGGAGAAGATAGGTGAATGATGAATAAGAGAAAAGGATAGAATAAAAAAAAAAAAATCAAAGAAATAGCTGAAGAGAGAGAGAGAGAGAGGGGGGGGGGGAGAGTAAATCGTACTTTAATCGGAATACGTTGGGAAATATATTCCATGGAAAAAGAGGATCGTAAAATTGCAAATATTCTGCCCTGTCAGAAAGAAAAAAAGAGAGAGAGAGAGAGAGAGAGAGAGAGAAATATGAAAGGACGAGGAAAGCCCTTAAAACGGGTCGACGTTTAAAAATTTAGAGATAGCGATAGAGATGATAAAAACCGTGAATCGTGCTTTTCGTGACGTCACGATCGAAGATTCACGAACAGTAAGGATTCGAACGTAGAAAAGTGTGGCGCAGAGAAAGAACGTAATGGCGATAGTAGAAAGAGTGACATGTCTCTGTGGCGTTTGCAAAGAATAGAAAAAAAAAAAAAATTACTAGAATCTCTCTCTCTCTCTCTCTCTCTCTCTTTCTTTCTCTCTGTACTACCTAAAAGAATTTCAAGCTTTGATTCTTGAAATCGGATTTATATCGAAAACTGAAAGAGACCGGTTGCTTTGAGGGGAGATGGTTAGTAGTTCACGAAGGTGGCGGCTGTAGGGTGGGGTGGAGAGGGGAGGGGAGTGGAGGGGAGGTTAGAAGTAGAAGAACAATTTCTTTCGATGGATCGATGGCAAAGCTTTCGAAAATGAGAGAAAGTAAGACAGAGAGAGAGAGAGAGAGAGAGAGAGAGAGAGAGAGAGAGAGAGAGACGGAGTGACAGGGACAGAAAGAGAACGAGAGAAAAAGGATAAGGAGAATGTAATAAAATTGGTGGATCTTGTAGAACTTAAGTGAATCTCAGTGCCGTAGAAATGTTTCGCTGGTTCGGGATTATATGGGTATGGGAGGAGGGAGGAAGGAGGGGTGTGTACAAAATCGAGGAAGGGAGGAAGGAGGGAACGAGGGAAAGTGGGGGAGGAATGGGTAGATCCAAAGGAGAAGAAGAGGAAGAAGAAAGAAGATAAGGAGAGAGAGAGAGAGAGAGAGAGAGAGAGAGAGAAGGGAAGAAAGTCGAAAGAAAAGTTGGTCGTGTGCATCAGCATAGACGGACTTTATACCCCGTGAGATTCTCGAGCATAGTGGGGTGGCCGTAGGTCGCATCGCGGCTTCACGAACGTAAAGAGAAAAGGAGTTAGAGGTTAAGAGTAACACGATGGAAAAAAAATGGGGTGTAGAAGTGTGGCAGAGTAGTGGTGGTAGAGGAGCGATGGTCGAGGTAAAAGTGGACGAAGAAGGAAAAAAAAAAGAGGAAAGAGGAAAGAAAAACAAAGGAAAAGAAATAAGCGAAAAGAAGAAAGAAAGAAAGAAAGAAAGAAAGAAAGAACAGGATGGATACCAACAAAGAAATGAGCGCCAGGGAGGAAGGAAAAGATTTCGTGGAACGTAAAAGACTTGGTGGAATCCTCGTTGTTAACTAACAAGAATCCCTCGAGATTCGTGAAAGATCCTTCCCCGTTCGGGGACTGTTACTTTTTTTTTCCGAAAAGCAAGTAGTAGTAGTAATAGTAGTAGTAATAGTAGTAGTAGTAGTAGTAGTAGTAGTAGTAGTAGTAGTTCTTTTTTTGCTTCTTCTTCTGATTCTTCTTCCTCTTTTTCTTCTTCTTTTTGAAAGTGCCATTCGATTTTATCGATGTAATTTCGAGAAGGAATGGGAAGAGGAACAGGGAGAGAGAGAGAGAGAGAGAGAGAGAGAGGCGGAAAAAGAAAAGAAGAAAAAATAAACGGTAGCGCGACAAGAAGGAGTAATGAAGGAAGGTTGTAATGAAAGTATCAGACTTTCTAGAAAGAGGTGCACGATTGGCAAGGAGAGAGAAAAAGAAAGTAAGAAAGACAGATAGATAGATAGAGATAGAGATAGATAGAGAGATAGAGAGAGAGAGAGAGAGAGAGAGAGAGAGAGAGAGAGAAGAGAAGGAGCAGTTTCGAGAGACAATTCCTTCATCCGAGAGGATCGTCTTTGTGTTCGGGAATATTCTTTGAAAAGTCGCTTAGACGGAAAACTTAATTGAAAGCCCTTATCCGGATACGTCATAACGTGACACTCTGCCTTCTCGTGAGGAATCAGGAAGCAGTAGTAGCAGCACTAGCAGCAGCAGCAGTAGCAGCAGCAGTAGCAGCAGCAGTAAGCCAAGCAACCAACCGAGCGAGCGAACCATTAGCGACGATTAATTAGCGGCCCCTTTATGAATTTCGCTGTGCTTTTATCGACTCCTAGCGATTGCTTTTCCACTTGACCGTTTAAACTCGTCTCACTCACCGGGCTCACTCATATATTCTCTCTCTTTCTCTCTCTCTCTCTCTCTCTCTCTCTCTCTCTTTCTCTCTCTTTTTCTCTCTTTTACCTTTTTTCGGTGACGGGAGTATCGCGCACAGGAGTACACCCAGGGGCAATCGAGAAATACTCTACGGGAATTCTGGATTAAAGTGAAACTTTAGTTGGCACCTAGGTAGACGGAAGAGAGCATTATGAACGACAGATCGAGTAGAGAACGAATGAACGTATGAACGAACGTACAAACGAACGTACAAACGAACGTACGTGGTGTAGAAGACGAAGACGCACGTAACAGTTACGTGCACGCGATATTCGTTATATACAAGTTGAAATGGTCTACGCTACATCGCTTCACAACCCTCGACCACCACCCTCATCTATATATATATATATATATATATATATATATAGTTCGGATGTTCTTTCTTTGATAAACGTCAAGAATTAAGTTTTCGGTCCGTGTGTATCTTGAAATAATGCGCGATCATTGACGTTTACCTACCTTGGTGTATAGAACAATGAGAAACTATCGGCACTCAATCGGCAAAGCAGTCATCATCGTCTTCTCTCTCTCTCTCTCTCTCTTTCTCTCTCTTTCTCTCTCTGGCCTTCTCCTCATTCTCGACCACCACCTCCCTTCACCTTCTTTCTTCAGAAGGAACTCGATTTTCCGATCTCGTTTTCTCTTCGATGGTATCGTCGGAATCGTGATTCGCGTACTTAAGTTAACTTCGAGATCGAACACGTCACAGGTACGTATATATATATATATATATATATATATATTTATGTATAAATATATATATGTATGTATGTATATACGTACATATGTATTGGTGGTCGTTCATCGTTCAATCGATCGAAGTAAAAAGGGCAATGCGTTATAAAATAAGTGCCTTTCGATCTATCTACTACTTTTTACATGGAAAAAGAATCCCCTTCCTTTCCCCCCACCCTATGATTTAACATTGTACGATAATATATTTATGTCCTGAATACTTACACGTATACGTAGACATTCCTACGACATAGATTGGAAACACAAGAGTAGAAGAAAATCTTTGTCGCTGTTCGTAGTAGAAAAGAGAAAGAAATACAGCGAGCTAGCGAGCGAGAGATAGATAAATAGGGAGAGAGAGAGAGAGAGAGAGAGAGAATGAGAAAGAGAGTCGCGATATGTTTTCTTTTATGGTGTCACGACGATATATATCGATTTCGTTCAGAGGATGCGTCTGGGTTCATATGTTTTGCCTTGCTCCATTACTCTCCGGGTATATAGAAAATCGTTGGCTCGTGTTTCGCCAATAGTACCTAGCTAGCATAGAAAAGTATCTATCTCTATCGGTGGCTTTAAAAACGCATTCTTTTTATCGCCTAAGTACGTAAAATATGACGTATGTATATACACATACGTGGTCATTACTTTTTCGCGAGATTGTTCATTTTCTTTTTCTTTTTTCTTTCTTCTTTTTCATCATTATCATTATTGTTATTATTATTGTTATTTGTTTATTTGTTAATTTTTTTTTTTTATTAATTAGATGCAGTCCCTTGATATATCCATCCATCGTAATAGGATTTTACTCGCGCGAGTAAGATAAAAGAATAACGAATCTTTGATAATTATACGAACTTGCTCCACTTTAATAATTAACTCATTTATCTTATTATTATTATTATTATTATTATTATTATTATTATTATTATTATTATTATTATTATTATTATCTTATAATTAAATCACAAATATAAATTATGGACTATAACATTTATACACGCGCGCACACACACGAAGGCTCGTGAGAGATCGTTAAATTCTCCAGAAAAAAAACAAAAACAAAATAAAAAATGGAAAAGAGAATAGAGAAAAGAAGAAAGCACCCAAGTCGATTATTCTCTCTACTTATTCGTTTTTCCTTTTCTTCTTCTTCTTCTTCTTCCCCTTCTTCTTTTAACTAGTCAGAATTCATCGAACATATCAAATACTCGAAGCATGAAAGAATGATCGCACAAAAATAAGCAGAAGAAAAAGAAGTAGCATAAGCAGAAGCCCGAAGTAGAAGGATAAGTAGAAGTAAAAGTAGAAGTAGAAGTTGCAATAGTAGACGTAAATAAATAAGAGAAATCGATCGAGAAGTGGTCGATCGGCAACTCTCGTTGGAGAGTTCGCCGGTTGATCGGCACGTGCCAAAGTAAAGAGTAATCGGGATTCTCGTCTCGCGTAGCAAGGGATTTCCTTGAAAAGGGACTGTAAAAGGGAATGGTGGGCGGCGGCGGTGATGGTGACGATGGTGGTGACGGTGATGTTGATGGCGGTGAATTAGACGATGCGTCGTCGTCCATAGTTTTTCAAAGGAAGTCACGAAGAGAAACGCGGAGGAGTAAGAGTGAGAGAGTAGAAGAGGAAGGAGGAACGAAAGAGAAAGAAATGAAAAAAGAAACGAACACCGATGAGAACGATGGATGACAATCTACGTATTACACGTATGTATATAACATATCTTTGCCACACATACGAGAGCGTACGCCACGCGCGCATCTATCTCAAGGGGTCCCTTATCGGGAAGTAATACTCCTTCTTCAGCTTCGCCGGATCTGGAAATACCTCTTTACGATGCGCAGAAAGGAGATCCTTAATTACGAGATCGTTCCGCGATCCAACGCGATACCAAGTTACGGAGTTGGGAAAACGAGAAACGGCTTTTCTATGGAGAAAAATTGTCTTTCTGGAATAGAGGATGGAAAATGTACGAAGGAAAGGAAAAGGGTAAACAAAGACAGGCGAACAGACAAAGAGACAGATAGATGGATAGATAAAGAGAGAGAGAGAGAGAGAGAGAGAGAGAGAGAAAGGTATAGCCTGTTGTTAACGCAATGTGCCAGAGAGAATTCGAAAAAGCTCACCGAGCCGCTTTTTTCCACGGCGTTCCTCGCGTTTCCCTTTCTCTTTACTCTGTCTCTCTCGCAATTAAGGTGCCTCGTCGTTATTCCTCCATCGCGAGTGGTTTTATCCAGCAACACCAGTACCATCATCACCACCACCACCACCATTACCCAGTACAAGTAGTATCGTCTACGTTCTCTCTTTCCCTTACTCGATAAGACACCCTTGTGCGAGAACGCACGCGAGATAAATATTCGATTGGTTTATTCTCTCTCTTTCTCTTTCTTACATTCTCTCTTATTCTCTCTCATTGTCTTTCTTATTCCATTCGTTTATTTCTATCCTTCTTTCTTTCTTTCATTCTTTCTTTCTTTCTTTCTTTCTTTCTTTCTTTCTTTCCATTTCCGTGGAAGAGATCGACGAGTTAGGTTGAATTACGTTCGCAACGGTGGTGGCTCGTTAACGAGGAGAAGTTACATGGAGGATGCGCCTCCCCTTTCGCTTTAATACGCCGTTTTCCGCCTGAACCACGACATCTTTACGAGTATATGTATGTACGTCCTACGTACGTACCTTACATAGTTACGTATCTTCATATATATATATATATATATATATATATATATATATATATATATATATATATATTGTATTTTCTCGGAATCGCGGATTAACCTACTTGGAAGAAGGGATTAATCTTCGAGCACGTAGTGTACTATGTATTTGCCGCGCGTCATTTGTACCGACGCGCGGAAGAAACGAATGGTTCTTGAATTGCCTCGACGATTCTTCGCCGATAGTTCCTTTTCTGAAGATTAGAAAGAGAGAGAGAGAGGGGGAGGGAGGGAGAGAGAAAAGTACTTAGGAAACTTGTAATGGCTATTTCTTCGATCTAATTTTGTTTTTTCTTTTCTTTGTATTTTTTCTTTGTCGTCATCATCATCGTCATCGTCTTTTTTCTATTTTCTATAACCTTTCGAACGGAACCGGAACGGGTTTATCGTTATCTCAGAGAACTTGTTTGTATTCGACAAAAATATGTCGGATCAATTTACTTGTTTGCTTACATTTTTACTCATTGCTATATATATATATATATATATAGTTTTTTTTTTATGGTGGCGGTGATAGAATGGTGGTGGTGGTGGTAGTTAGGAGAGAGGGGGAATAAACAAAAACACACACCCGTAGAAAATCGATCGCGCGAATCCCCGGGCACATCGATTATCCTTCCTGTGGTGGAATCACCAAAGAGAGACGACGGCGAGACGAGCATATTGCCCGCGTATTCTCCGCAACGAGCGTGGAAAATAGATTACTCTATCCTATCCGTATGAAAAAAGAATCGCGTAGGTTGGACGGGATAAAGGATGGCCTTGAGATTGCCTAGTCCGAAGGGTGGTGATGTAGCGCGCACGAGTGCAGCGACCGACGTTTAACCGCGACCCACCGTGTTGTTGTAATAAAGGTTCTGTTCCATGCAGAAACGAGAGAGATAGAGATAGATAGATAGATAGATAGATAGAGAGAGAGAGAGAGAGAGAGAGAGAGAGAGAGAGAGAGTAATTCGCAAAGACCGAGCAAAGTTTTCGCGAAACGATACGTACTACAGTTCATTTCGAAAGTTATTCAACGCCGTAAAGAGACACATACTTACATACATAAATATAAATATATATATATATATATATTATGTCCCTTTTCGCGGCGTCAAAGTGAAGATTTACCTCGTGAAAGATGATCTCCTTCCTTGATCTCAACGAGACACCACTTCAGATTTAACGCGAAATTAAGATAGAAGCCTTCGTAAACTTCTCAACTACTTTCTAAACTTTTTTCTTCTTCTTTTTTTTTCTTTTTTGATCCCTCGGATGAAAGCAACGATGAATTTGTCTCTCCTTCTTTTTTCTTTCTTTATCGCAGGGACACGGGTGGGATATGAAAAAAAAAAAAAAAAAAAAAAAAAAAAAAAGAAAAGAAAAATGAAAGAACTTTCGGGTTCGTTAGACGAAGTTTTTCGACGCGTAAAGTGAATAAATGAATGGATGAATGAACGGATGAATGGATGAACGAATGAATGGATGGATGGATGGATGAGCGAGTGAATGGATGAAGGGTAAGGCGAGAAACTGACGAAAAAAGAGCATCGTCGTTCGTATCGCCTTTTTAAAAAATCTTTATGGACGTGTGCGTGTGTGTGCCGTGTTTGTACGCGCCTGTGTTAGTAACCATCCACCTAGGATACCTATACATGCGCGCACACGTATTTAAGGCGCTCACGCGCACATGTAGACGTAATTTCGTGTAAGAAAAAAGGATTGGAGTAGGTTGGTGTGGCCATTGATATTGATACGTTCCACTTAAGAAGTGAAAAAAGTCGTTTTATGAAAGAAGAAGCAGGTGTCGTGGACACGCCGCAATAGGAACGACCTTCAAGTGAGACGCGTGTCCAACTATTTATATGGGTCGCGAGAATTTTTGTTAAATGGACAAATGAAATAAGGGATCGAATTACGAGAGCCGCCATCATCCTCGTCGTCGTCTTCGTCGTGATCGTTGTACTAACCTAAGTAAATATCTCGCGTATAAAAGAGGAGATCGTGCAAATCCGAACGGTTGAAAAAGATCAGCCATGAATTTATGAGATAGATCATTATTTTCATGGCGCGTATATGTACCTAACCTACATGCCTACCTACCTACCTACCTACCTACCTATCTACCTACCTACGAATTCGTTCATGGTTGGTGGCTCGTTTTATGTTATATTTTATGTTATTTACAAGCGTTCTCCAGTGCAATGGATTTATATACATACATACATATATATATATATATATATATATATATATATATATATATATATATGATTCGTGACGCTTTAAATCGGCATTATTTAAATCTCCCGGCGGGAAATCTAACGAAACAGGGATTTCGAGGGGATTCGAGAAACCGCATCCGTAAATATAAGAATAAGGAAGGTTAGCGTTGGAAGATGATAGTAAGTACTTACTACTAAGACGAAGTGAAACGAATCCGTCCTGATCAAGTTAAAAACTGAAGATCTCCGATCACGAGTTGGAAAGAGAAAAAGACAGATAGATAAATACAGCAAGAAAGGAAGAGAGAGAGAGAGAGAGAGAGAGAGAGAGAACAGGCTCTGGACCGGCTGTCTGCTCTACCACCCGCGAATCAATACACTTTCAGTGCTACCAACACCGTCGTAGAGGAAAAGACAACGAGTGGAAGGGAAAAAGAAGGGGTTAGTGGAGGCGGTGGAGGCGGTGGGCGATAGGGAGGAGAGTGGGGATTAGAGAAAAAGTGGAAATACTACGAAGGAACGAGAGAAGGTTGTTAGAGAGATAGAGAAATGGAGAAGAGAAGAGAAGAGGGACCATGGCGGAGGAATCGAAAGCTGGTCGTCTCTTTGTCCGTATGAGAGCTAAAGAGGAGAGGGATGTAGCCGGGGAGGTGGGCGAAAGAGGAGGAGGAGGAGTGTATAGAGAAAAGCGAAGCTTCGTCGAAACTGCCCGTGGAAAAACCAACGATAATTCCTCAAGTCTTGTCCCCTCTTCCTCTGCGTGCATCTCGGTTTCCGAGTTCTTTTTTTTTTTTTTCTTTTTTCCTTCTTCTTCTCTTTACTTGTTGTTCGTTTGTTTGCTTTTTTTGTTTCGTTTCGTTTTTCTTTTTTATTGCCATCTCCATCCCTCCTCCCGTTTTTCTTTCCATCGCACGTCATTCTTCGTCGTTATTCTCAACAACCATCGCCGCAACAAATATCATCCCTCGGCACCCTATCCTCGAGGATATCGAAGAGCTTCCGCAACACTTGTGATCTCAACTCCTCCATTGCAATCCCCGTCTTCCTTTCAATTTCGCATTTTGAGTACGGTTATATCTATATGTGTATAATATATATATATGTGTGTGTGTGTGTGTGTGTGTGTGTGTGTATATTGTGTAGCGTCGGGGATAGTCGAGGGGGAGAAACGACACGGCAATTCGTAGGGGAGAAGGAAAGAGTGACAGAGAGAGAGAGAGAGAGTTGTAGTGTGTCTTTCTAGACGGAGATGCTTCAGAACGGGAAATATAGTACCTATTACGAGTGCACTTAAAAACGATGTGTGCGTTATATAGTAATTGTAAACAAAAAGGGAGGGGTATGGGGTGTTGGGTAGGGTGGCTCGGATCGCGTCTATCCAATTCGTGGTCACAGGTGGGCGAGGAAATATATATATATATATATATATATATATATATATATATATATATATTTGTATTTCCAACTTTTCCAATTAGTCCAGACACAAAGAAAGAAAAGAATATAAATAAATAAATAAATAAATAAATAAATGAATGAATGAATGAATGAAAATGAAAGGCAGGAAGGAAGGAAGGAAATGTAAGAGTAAAAGAAATGAAATTCCTTGCTATTCTCGAATTAATAATTGCCGGATTATATCTTAGATACGATAAGTTATTCGGATAAACGATAAGCAGCTCGTTTCTCTTCCATTCTTTTTCGCATTTTTGTTTCATTTTTTATTTCTCTTCTTTAATTCCTTTCTTTTCATAATAAGTCGTAAGAAATAAAATACACTTTTTTCCTTCTCCTTCATTTTTTTGTCTTTTTCCTTTTTTTTTTTTTCTTAATAAAAGAGAACGAAAGTTACCGGCGTTGATGATGTTTCGAGAGGGATGGAGAAAAAAATTACGGAACAAAAAACAAAATAAAATGAAATAAAATAATAGAAAAATAAGAGAAAATGAAAAAGAAGAAGAAGAAGAAGAAGAAGAAGAAGAAGAATAGTAGTAGGTGTTAAACAATAAATTTGATGAATTCAATCGATAAATCGCCGCCCACCGACCAGGTTAGATACTCGATGCGTGAAGTAACATAGGGGTTGGGAGCGTAGTAAGCGAATGGAGTAGTCTGACCCACCTCCCACGAGCACCCCCACACCCCTTCGGTTCGTTCATTCGTTCGTTCGTTCGTTCGTTCGTTCGTTCGTTTTTCTTCCATTTTCCGAAAATAACCACTTTTCCAGATGTTCGCGCCCGTTAGATACCTGCCGAGACGGCAACGAATATTGCTAACTGTCGATACGTTTCACGCATTGTCGATAGCGATATTTCGTGATACGGGGATGATATCGAAAAACGATGCCTCCTCTCTTCCCTGCTCCTCTCTCCTCTCCTTTCCTCTCCTTTGTTTTTCTCTCTTCTCCTCTCCTCTCCTCTCCTCCGTTCCCTCGCACGATCGCAAACTCGAAATATGAGCCGGCGCCCTCGGCCATCTCGGTCAGATCTCTGATCTCCATAGTCTTCGATTAACGATCCGTAACTTTTTTCTTATATTTTTCTTTCGGTGGGAGTCGGGGGCGGCGGCGGGGGGGGGGGGGTGGGGATAGAGCAAGGGAGAGCGGAGAGGAGGAGTAGTGGGTCGAAGGGAGCGAGGGAGAAAGAGGCTTCGTTATTAAAGAGGAAAGAAGGAAGGAAAGAAAGAAAGAAGAAAATTCAATTCGCACAGCGTAAGATATTTTTATCGACCGTCCCTCGTGCTGCGCTTTTGTAAAAAGCCCTCGACGAATTTGCTTCCTTTTTCTTTTTTCTTACGATCGATCAAAAATTTCAAATATTCGCAAACAGTCTCTCCGGCCCTTTGTTCCCACGCGCCTCGGGTTAACTAGAGATTTAGATTCCATTATGCGAGGCGACGAAATAGAATCCCCTCCCCTCCCCACCCTTCTCACCCTAAAATGGGATATATCGCGCGTCTACGGTGCCCCTACCCTCCCGTGCTATTACGTTAGGTATATATAAATACGCGTACATAGAGATAGATATATTACACATATACGTTACGTATGGTACCTAAGAACGTTAGTTTCACTTTGGTGAAAAGATTTTCAATATTATCTCGGAACATTCGTAATTGGTCCGTTTTGCGTGTAAACACGTTCGTGTACGTATACAGAGTAAATAAAATGGAAAGGGAGATGACGAAGGGAGAGAGAGGGATTAAGGTATAGAGTCGTCGATAAGGAAACTCGATTATGAAGGGAACAAATATATCGAGGTCCAAAGTTTTTCGTAATTCGTACGATAAAGACCAAAAAAGAAAAGAAGAAAGAGAAAGAAAAATAAAGGAAACGAAACGAAAAATAAAACGAAGGAGGGGAGAAAGGAAGAAGGGTGGGTGACTGATTGGCTGGCTGGCTGGCTGACTTGCTGACTTGCTGGCTGAGTGGGTGGGGGGTGGCTTGAGTGGGTGGTGGAAAGGAAGTGTTCGCTCGGTGACAACTTCAAAGCTGACGATCAATGAAGAAGATACAAATAGGTTAGGTCATAGGGACACACGAACTTTCTCTACGTTACAATAATAGGTCCAGTCAGACGTTCGTTTCTCGTTCATTTTCTCCCTCCATTTGACGTTTTCACTGTAGAAGAAAGAAGGGGAAGAAGAAAAAGCGAAAAGAGGAGGAAGAAGAGGACGAAGAAAACTTGCTATTCTCGCGCCAGGACACGGCCGCTAACAGAAACGTTATCGCGTTCATATACATTTTTATGGAAAAATATAACTTTTATGATGACGCGGCTTCTCGTCGCGATCGTTGTTCTCTCTCGCTCTCTCTCTCTCTCTCTCTCTCTCTCTCTCTCTCTCTCTCTCTTTTTTGCGATCTTCCATCTCTCGTACTCGGATATTCGTGATATTCAGAAAAGAAGACTGGCATATAGGATTCATCATGCTGCTATAGCACTCAATCCCAAGACTCAAGGTTTCGAATTGAGATGCTCAGGAAATGTCGCTATCGTTCTAGCTCCCTCCATGGCGAGTCCTTTCTACTTTTATCTTTTTTCATTTTTTTACATTTCTCTTCTCTCTCTCTCTCTCTCTCTTTCTCTTTTTCTAACCATATAGATATGTCTATTTTATAGTCTTGTCGAGACACAGATATTCAATAAATTTATAGTCGAACGAATTTATCTGCATCAGAGAAAGAGAGAGAGGAAAAGAAAAAGAGAGAGAGAGAGAGAGAGAGAGAGAGAGAGAGGGAGAGGGAGAGAGGAATTTTAGGACAAACCATTTCCAACGTATTTACAAATTCTAACCCACCCTCCCCCCCTGCTGAAGTTGAAATTACTGATGGTTTTAAGAAAGCTCTTAGTCGGATGGTTTTCCTCTCGAATCTGGCGGACGATCGTTTCCGTTACTCCTTCCGTTACCGCTTTACCTTTCTTCTCTATTTTTCTTTCTCTCTCTCTCTCTCTCTCTCTCTATCCTCTTCTTTTTTTTGCATTTTTTTCCTTTGTTCTCTCTTCTTTTTTTTCCCCCGTTCCTTTCGTTCCTTTTGTCTTCTATATCCAGCTTTTTCTGGGCACTTTTTTGATACCACGTGATATACCACAGAGAAAAATACACAAAAAGGATTTGAAGGATTCGAGCATACAGTGTGTCTTCCCGTTTGGATGTGATCTTAACTCCTGTGTTGAGAGAGAGAGAGAGAGAGAGAGAGAGAGAGAGAGAGAGAGAGAGGAAGAGAGAGTAGTAGTAACAACGCGACTTGAAGTTTCGCTAGATAGTTCGAAATACTAGTTTCTTCCTATCGGATATATCTTTCGAGCTACACACACAAACTCTTATATATATATATATATATATATATATATATATATATAGAGAGAGAGAGAGAGAGAGATAGATAGATGCTATCGTAAATACGGGTTAGCGTGTTCCGCATATCGGATGTGTCGTCGAATCGTTTCCTTAGAACCTTCAGGATAGCCGTGGAATCGAGGGAGGAAGAATTTGATCGTATTATACTTACCGTTACTTTTGATACTATATGTATTACGTTCCCAATCTTCTCAGGGATTTTCGATTTATCTCTAGAGTAAGAGGATCCCGAACCACGAGGAATTAACAGTCGGTTTGAGAAGGGTCACCGGGTACATACATCGAAGTATCCCGTACTTTCCTTTCGTTCGTTCGGAATGCTTTTCTCTTTCTCTCTCTCTCTCTCTCTCATTTTTTCCTCTCTCACTCTCTCTCCCTCTCATTTTCGTTTCCCGATAAGGTCCAGAGAAGTGTTTGTAGAAGTTGTAGCCGGAGTTCAACTTCGTCTATTTTCAATTCGAAGGACGGAACGGGTGTATCTGCGTGTGTGTATATATATGTGTGTCCAGATTTGCAGTGAAAGAAGGTAGGTACACGTGCATACATACATACATACATACATACATACATACATGCATACATACATACATATATACATATACAGAGCAGTAGCTCTATCTCCTCATTCTCACGTATGTATGTATGTATGTATGTATGTATGTATGTATGTATGTATGTATGTATGTATGTATGTATGAATGTACGTATGTACATATGTTTGTATGTAACGTTGTACGAGTTTAGCTGCGATAGACGAGTAAGATTTTAGGATAGAAAAAGGAGAAAGCGTGGTTGAATGTTCGAACGGAGTTACGGATAGTTCAGAGTACGGAATTGATGGGTACGAGGAAGTAGGAAAAAAAGGAAGGTCAGAGGGTAAAGAGAGAGAGAGAGAGAGAGAGAGAGAGAGAGAGAGAGAGAGAGAGAGAGAGAGAGAGAGAGAGAGAGAGAGAGAGAAAGAAAAAGAAAAAGAGAGAATGATCGACAATAAAAAGAAATCCTACTCTTTTTCATCTAGGAACTCCACGAATGGAGAAATTATGCACGGAATGCGATGGTCTGGTTGTCCGGAGATGGGTGGATGGGTGGGTGGAAGGGAGGGGTGTAAAAGATCGACCCTTCACCTCCAACCAAGAACAATATTTAATTCCGGAAATTCGAAAAGATACTCTGTCTCTTTTTCTCTCACGCCCTCTATCCATCCAACTTAACCTCCCCCCCCCCCCATCCCAACATCTTCTGCTTCTTTCTTCTTCCACCCCAGCCCCCTCCCCGCCACTAACACCAAGGCCCCTCTTCGTCTATTTTATTTTCCACGCGAAAGCTGAACTCAAAGGATGATTTTTAAGAGCGACGACAGCTTTCATTTCCCCTTCTCTGTCGCTATGAAAATTATTTCTGAACAAATTTTCGTCGTTCCTCGTCCCTCCTACGCTGGCTGATGAGGGAGAGGAGGAGGAGGAGGAGAAAGGGGAGTGAGGTAAATCGGACGACCAATGTTTAAAATCCGTAAAAGAATTTACAACTTTTACGACGACGACGACGAAGAAAATTTTCGAACAAGTTCAAACAATGACGTCCGCCCTTACTGTCCCTACTATCCCTACTATCCCTACTATTCCTTTTTGTACCTTTTTCATTCGATCAAAATAATCAGATCGCGTTATCTTGATATCAATGTGAACTCCTTTGGACGGTGCAAACGTCGGTTGGACATTTTTAATATTCGAGATATTTTTATTACAGTTACGGGCACGGGCACGGGTGATTGACGTTATCTACTAATATTAATAAAGTTTAACGGTGTCGTTGTAGTTGTCAGGACGGCCGATCCTCGAGGAAAACTAAAACGAACAATTAAAACAGAAAGAAAATGAAGGAAAGAAACGAAAGATAGAAGAAATTGACGGATCAAGATGGAGAAAAGAAAAGAAACAGGGTGAAAGATGAATTAGTGCTTTTTAACATAGGCATACGATACGCGAAAAGATTTCCCCATGGGAATCTTATGGTGGTCGCGTCAACGAGCTATCATCTCGGATCCTATCGTCCTTATCGCGATTTCTCCATATCTAACGATATAGAACGTTTTATTTATTTTTTAATTTATATATATTTTTTCTTTCTTCTTTCCTCTTTTTCTGTTCTTTCTTTTATTTGTTTATTATTATTATTCTTTTTTTTTTTTTCTAATCGCAACGAAACGTATGCTGGTCCTGTTCGTTATCGAAAGTATGCAATAACAGTCGTCTTTATTTCATTCTATCGTTCGTTCGTTCGCTCGTTCGTTCGTCCGTTCGTTCCTATAACGAAAAAAAAAAGAAACGAAAAGAAAGGGGAGAGAGAGAGAGAGAGAGAGAGAGAGAGAGAGAGAGAGAAAATACAAAAAAAAGAAAATCCCGCGCTTGAAAATATTCGCTGAAGGATATGATATCTCCTTTTTCCTCCTTCTCTTTCAATATTTCTTTCTCTTTCTTTTCTTCCTTTTCAGAAGGCAGGCTTCTCTGGATCGTAGATGTGAAAAGATCGCGTTTGTTATATCCTCCAGAGGACGACGTTTCGTACTCCTTTCTCTCGTACTCCTTTATTTTTCTTCCCCTTTTATTCCTCACAAGCTCTCCTCTATTCGTCTTACGTTATTCGTACTGTTCTGCTACTTCGTATAATCCGAACAGACTGAAAGTCGAAAAGGAAAAGGGGAGAAAGGATGGATAGATAGATATATAGATATATAGATAGATAGATAGATAGATAGATAGATAGATAGATAGATAGATAGATAGATAAAGAGAGAGAGAGAGAGATAGAGATAGTATTGTAAAATGCAAAATCCTTGGCTTCCAGTGGCCTCGTTTCGGGTGTTCGTTGTAATCGTCGCGTACTGCGAATATCGAATGGGGGAGGGAGAGTGACTGCACGGTGGGCCAGAGGTAGTATTATGAGGAGGAGGAGGAGGAGGTAGGGGTAGTGACAGTGGTAGTGTTAGTCGTGGTTGTGTGCCACTAGGTGGAAGAGGACTACGAGAAGGTTGTGTAGTAGGTAGCTGTAGCAATTACGAGTAGTTGATATAATGGAGTCGCTCGAAACACAATGGCGCCGTTTATTGTTCCAGCGCCAATATCACGCGAGAATGGACGATTAAATCTTGGCCCGACGATACGATAACAAGGGAAACTGCAATTTCGACTTAGCGACGACCCCTAACCCCTCTTCTCCTATTCCTACTCTTCCTCCTCTGTCTCTACTTCTTCAGGAAGGAGAGAGAGAGAGAGAGAGTGAACGTAGCTTACGAGGATATGTAAATAGAAAAGTGTATGTAAGTGTGCGTACGTATTACGTATGCGAACGTATGCTTGCAATTGTTAAAACAATCTATTAACATTTCAACGAAAAGTATTTGTTGAATTTATACGAGACGTTTGTTTTAGTCTCTTCGTTGAAAGATATATTCGTATCCATGGTTCGAAATCTCTTATCGCGTTACTTTATTATCCCATGTATATTAGAAATACGTATTAGGAATGTAATGACCCACACCCCATATCGGTCAACTTGTTCTTCCAATTTAATCCGATCATTTTCCTAGGATATAATATAACGTCTCACCGTATACCTCGTATTATTATCCGCAGTTTACATTCGATCAACGAGTTTTCGCACCTCCTCCACTCTCCATCCCCCCCACCCATCTCCCCTCGTCCACCCACTTCTCAATTTTCTTCTTCACGGGAAGTTCGCGATGAAAGTAAAAGTGCGAGAGAGAGAGGGGGGGGGGAGAGGAGAGAGGAGAGAGAAGAAGAAAAAAGAAACGAACGAACGAAGTGCATTCCAAAGTTTTGTTAAAGAGAATCCCTTTGAAAATCATATTTAAGAGAAATTGTTTAAGAAATGTTCCTTCGTTATCCTCTTCCTACCTTTGGGATTTTCGTCCCATGAAAAGTTTATAAGTTTTCGAAAGTTCGCACGAGTAAACCGTCTCTATCCAATAATCAGTACATTTTGATCTGATCAACTTCCCTGTATCGATTCGACGTTATATTGTCGTTTATTTCCTTCGTCTATCCATTTCCAACTACATAATAACTTTTGTTAATGTTTTGAATTAATTATAAATGTATAATATTATCTGGAGTTGCTTGAGCGGAACAATTTCAACGAAAATATATATATATATATATATATATATATATATATATATATATGTAATATTATATAAATTTTATATATATATATATTTTACGTGTATATATATAGAGAGAATGAATTGTACCATGGTATCATTTATTCTGAATGTCGATAAATAAGATATCAATACAAATTCTTAATAACATTTGTTTTCCCCATTGATTTTTATCAATTGGGGACAAGAGAATAGATAGGTCGGTATTGTTAAACGTTTAAAAGCGTAAATTTCCATTAAATCAACTACATATTTAATACGAAATAACGCAGCATTTATTTTATCGCGTTAACTTGTGTCGTTAACGCGATAGCGATACAAGCAAGTACTTTTTTCCTTTCCCCTCTTATTAATTTTCTTTTTCTTTTTCGTTTTTTCTTTTTTTTTTTTTTTTTTTTTTTTTTCATTACCTATCCCTCATCTGTCGGAAAATATTTTGTAAGAAATAATGTGAACAAATTTTCAAACCTATATATATATATATATATATATATATATATATATATATATATATATATATTAATTATAAAATTGTCTTTACACTATATTAACATTATCGTCATTATCCTTCGCTTCCGGGCGATTATTTCCTTCATTTTATTTTATTTTATTTTTTTATTTTTTATTACACAATTACACGTTTCCCGTGCACTCATATAATTCGACCGAAGGGGATAAACGGAAAAAAGAAAAAAAAAAAAAAAAAAAAAAAAAAAAGAAAAGAGAAAAAGTAACAAGAAAATCTACTGGAGTACCGTTCTCGCGATTATTGGACCTTCGGTAACCTTTAAAGAACAAATTTCTACGTTTAACTTTAATACCGACTTTAAACTTTTCTTTAATAGAACGTCGTTTTCATCCTCGTTGAATTTGCTTCGTAAAGTGGTTACGGACGATAAGAGAAAAGCAAAAACTTTGTCATCGTTCCGGTAAGCTGCCATTGTTTCTTGTTTCACGTCCTTTAAAGGAAAGTTTCTCACCGTGAAAACATATTGAACTTTCGCGCTTTATAAATATCGAATACCAACAAATCGAAGCAACGTCGTCCGCATATAGTTTGCTCTTACTCTACGAATTACGATTACACATACACACATACACACACACACACACACACGCAGAGATATACATACAGGCCGGTGAAACGTAGAAAGAGATAATATCAGAGAAACAAAAAGAAAAGGAAAAACACCAAGATAGAAAGAGACAGATGGATATATAGAAAGAAAGAAACTTTGAAAAAGTTGAGAGAGAGAGAGAGAGAGAGAGAGAGAGATATGCATTTCGATTGTATCGTTCGAAGAGAAGACAGCGATGGTCGGCCATATATTTTTCTTTCGATGCTCTGCTCCTCGTTCGATCGTCGTTTTCGACGAGGAAAATTAGTTTCCTCGAGTTTTTAACTGTAGAGAAAGAGAACGGGGAAAGAAGGGGTTGTCTCTCGGGCGTGGGAAGGGGCAGGGGTGACGGTTTAATAGAAGGGATGAACCGACCAGAGAGCGCCATCACGCCGGTTTACGAACGCTAGTATAACGGGACACGAGGGTAAAATCTGCGGCATCGTACGTCATCTGCATTCGTCATAAAATCGGGTCTCGGGGTTTCGCGAGAAGGAACTCTCGACAATCACACATCCTACACACGCGCGCGCGCGCGTACGCACAAGCATATATAAGTGCACACATATGTGTGTACGAACACACACGAGACGTTTGTTCCACTCATTGTCCTCGTTTTTGCCGCCTTCTCTCTCTCTCTCTCTCTCTCTCTCTCTCTCTCTCTCTCTCTCTCTCTGTTTCTCTCCTTCTCAGTTTCCATTCGTCGTCGACGTTTTCCCTCATCCTCTCCCCCTATCATCCATCCTCTCTTCTGATCCACTCGCCATCCAGCACTCACCACTTTTCGCTTCGTTTTCGATATTTCAAGTCGAGCAGCCACCGCCCTTTTTTTGCCCAGTCAGCTCAAGCTTCGCCTACCACCACCTCCACACTGGCGGCTGGCTCCTTCGATCTTCTTTCACCTCCTTTCTCTATCGTTTCCTTTCCCACCTCCTCGTCTCTCTTTATCTCTCTACCTATCTCTCTCGCTCAATGGTTGCAGCTTTGAAAGTAATCAACACGAACTTGACGGCCCCGCGAGCGAACTCGAGCTTGACGATTTCCATTTGTAAGAAAGAGAGAGAGAGAGAGAGAGAGAGAGAGAGAGAGAGAGAGAGAGAGAGAGAGAGAACATGCACACACACACACACACACACACACACTCATAGATAGATAGATAGATAGAAAAAAAGAGTGAGAGTGAGAGAGAGAGAGAGAGAGAGAGAGAGAGAGAGAGAGAGAGAGGAAAAAAGGATACATCAAAAATGTCTGAGATCCGAGGCCTTTGAAGGAATCAGAACCAAGAGGAATGCCGAGTTCGCACGGAAAGGAATCATCGTAGCTACCTTAACGTCAAGAGAAAAATATATGATAACTTTTTCCTTCGCCGATTGGTCGAAGAAATCGTTCTCTCTATATCCCATGGGATATTGGATGGGCTGGAATTAAAAGGAACCGTTCTCGAGATACGAATTTTGTAAGGAATAGGAACACGATCGATGGGAGAAATACGATAGGGGAAAGAGTGAGAGAGAGAGAGAGAGAGAGAAAAGAAAAGTGGTAGCTCCGTCAAAAAGTACAAATATCTTTGGTTAGCATCCACTCTGAAAAATGTATCTTTCTAAAAGGATGTTTCATATACTATTACGACGTACGTACGTATAAGACATCGTTAACATTGTTTAGTTAATTACTATCCATACGATTTAAATCTCTTGTAATGAACGTCGCGCGGATCTTGCGAATCAATCGATCGTTATATTAATAATAATGATCATTTTATCTGAGGAATTCGATGAATTAATCTGGATTTATTTGAAAAAGTAATTGATTTAAAAATAAATTCGTATTAAAATGATGGAGAGGGCTCGTAACTCGGTATATTTGATAATTAATATGAAAATCGGAAGATGATAAGGCAAAAAGAGACAGAGAGAGAGAGAGAGAGAGAGAGAGAGAGAGAGAGAGAGAGTGAAAGAGAGTAATCAAACAAAAATGAACAATCGATTTAATGCGCGTAAAATAAAACTTATTGTTAAATCGACGAGATTTGAATGGGGATGAAAAAAAAAACAAAAAAAGAAAAAAAGGGAATAAAAAGAAGTGTTAATACGAAAGGATGCGAGATTTATCGTGGGAAAAATTGTCGCCTCGATGACGATAACTCTTGTTTACATGAGTAAGTATAGTATGCCTTTATTGATTTTAATTATGATTCTATTAATCGTATATACATGCATACATACATACATACGTACGTGCATTACGTTATTGAGCATCGAAGCGTCGATCTTAAACAAGAAAAAGCAAGTGCAGTTGTTGTTTACCAAAGAAACACACATTTACTTCTTGCCAGTAGAATAATTTGATATTTACCAACACATACAAACGCGCACACAAGCAGGCGCGCGCTTACATACTTTACACGTTCAACAACTTTATCAATGGGGATTGTAAACTAGCGAAGTAGATTATAGTAAACACAAAGAGATCCTAGTAATATCATTTATTCATCGTCTTTTCGTACGTAAACCTTTCGTTATTAACGGCGTTAGAACGGTGTTAATCTCTCTCTCTCTCTCTCTCTCTCTCTCTCTCTCTCTCTCTCTCTCTCTCTCTCTCTCTCTACCTGCTTATTCCATACATATTCCTTATCTGTAATATTTCATACATAACGAAGATATTATTAACAAAACGAGATGTCGATTCTATCGTTATTATGGTTGCGTTTGTTTATATTAAAAACAAAAATAAATAAATAAATAAATAAATAAAAATTCTGTCAAAAAAAAAAAAAAAACAAAAAAGGAAATAAAATCTTTTAAGTCGAATCTCGTACGTTTAATGTTCATCAGGTATAAGAGGATTGACAGTTTATTCGGGAATATTTTTTAGAGATATGTAATACTTTCTAAAATATGTAGAAAAAGAACGGAGAGAGAAATTCGACAGCTTGAATGATGGTAAAATGGTCGGTGAGGTGGCGAGGGGTTAATAGGGGAATTAATGTTGCTGCTGCTGCTGCTTTTGCGCCTTAACCCTGACAAATAAATAATTAGCGCCACAGGTGCGATGATATCAATGTCCCTCTTTCTCTCTCTCTTTTTCTCTGTTAAACCTAAAGCTTGTTTTTTTTTCTTATCTCTTTTCTTCTTCTTTTCTAAAATTTATCACCCTTTTTTCGCGTTTTCGGTAAACTCGAACGAACACAAAATGGTGGTTATGAGGCGAAACGAAATGATGTCACGTTGGATCGTGGGGCTGCGAGGGGGAAAAAAAACGAAAACGAAAACAAAGTATA
Source organism: Dolichovespula sylvestris (assembly GCA_918808275.2). Taxonomy (NCBI): domain Eukaryota; kingdom Metazoa; phylum Arthropoda; class Insecta; order Hymenoptera; family Vespidae; genus Dolichovespula; species Dolichovespula sylvestris. The sequence goes on along the minus strand of OU964971.1, from coordinate 3,599,089 downwards.
AAATAAGAAAAGAAAAGAAAAGAAAGACGAAAAAAAAAACACCAAGAGATTATGGGATACTCGTTGAAGAGGTTGCAGATGACGGATAGCACACGACGTCGCGTTGATCGCGTAGGAAGATGATCCCCAACGATGAAAAACAAATGGAGAGAGAGAGAGAGAGAGAGAGAGAGAGAGAGAGAGAAATGCAGAGTAGTTTTAGGGTACGTTTCCATTAAAGTGACTACGTTGCTAAGGGAGAGGCCAAAAAACAAAAAAAAAAAGTAAATGTAGAGAAGAAGAAGAAGAAAAAGAAGAAGAAGGTTTTTACTATCATCTCTCTCTCTCTCTCTCTCTCTCTCTCTCTCTCTCTCTCTCTCTTCGGTCCGCGCGTTTTCCCCTTCTCTTTTTTTGGTCCTCGTTCTATAAGACGTTGATTGGACGTTGACAAACGACGAACGGGCGCCAACTACGGGGGGGTTTCCCGATAAAACAGCCGTTATCGATCTACGTTCTGCTGCTACGTTAACAAAAAAAAAAAATGAAAAAAAAAAAGAGAGAAAAAAGGAAAAAGAAAAGAAGAGAAAAAAGGACCTCTTCTCGGTATCTCTTTTTCTCTGTTTCCGTCTTTCTCACTCACTCGTTCGTTCGCTCGCTCGCTCGGTCACTCGCTCACTCATTCTCCTCCAACATCGAACTGGGAGACATTCTTCGAGCGTTCTCCTCTTTCTTTTTCGATCGATACGAACCGATTTGGCTAAGATCGAACGTTTCGAAAGAAAAAAAGATAGGAATGAGAGAAAACGTTTTAGGTCTTATATTCGACGTTTCATCGATGTCGAGAGTAAAAACACGGTCTGTGTCCGCGTTCGAAAACGTCAAAGACGTTTGTCGAACGTCGGAGCCAAGTTCGAACGTCGATGACGATAAACTTCTGTTTTTCTTCTATCTTCTACTTATATATATATATATATATATATATATATATATATATATATATATATATATGTATGTATGTATGTATGTATGTATGTACGTATGTATGTATGTATGTATGTATGTATGTATTATTCTCTGACGGATTTAATCTTCGATCGGGCCCGAGGCGTTACGGATCCATTAATCTTTTCTCTTTTTATTCTTTTTTTTTTTTTTTTGACGCGTGAGACCCGTTAATATAATTCAATTATAAATAATATGTATATTGCATTTTCTCGTATTCCGTTAAAAATTATACGAACAAAAATTATCCAACGACCGTGAGATATTGAATCCGATATTTGTTTTTTGTTTTCTATTATATAATATAAATTTATTATTTCGTATTTCGTTTTGGTGGATCGCACTTGTTTTTGCAAGGCCCGAGACACGACCATCTTCATCGCTTGTACAATAGATCCAGCATTATGATATAAATGTATATAATATATATACACATGTCTATATATATATATATATATATATATATATATATATATTTCTTATTATTTTATATCGATCGAAGATTAAAACGAACATGAATTTTCACTTGATTTTTTATTTTTTTCATTTTCTTTTCTTTTAATTTAATTTTTTTTTTCTTTCCTTTTCTTCTTGATAGGCGCTTATAGAGAAACGAAAAAGATTGAGGGGGAGGGGCGATGGCGGGTGTGGGAGGAACTGCCGAGTTCGTCGATGAAAATTATACATTTTTTTGGCGACGAAGGGGTATAGGGGGAAAGGAGGAGTGGGAGATCATTTCCTCTGCCGCACATATAATGTCTTGGGGGATGGTTCTATCGATTCATCGTGAGCTCGCCACGAAAAGTGTAAAGCATATTGGATATGTGTGTGTGTGTGTGTGTGTGTGTGTGTGTATGTACATACATATATACAACGGAAACTGGCCGCAAGAAAATAGGATAAAAATTGAAAAGTAGAGGGGAGAATAAACGAGGTAGAAAAGAAATAAAAGAGAAAATAAAGGAGAGAGGAAAGGAAAATAGAAAGTCCCGATTTGCGAGCTGCTCGGTAATTACTTCGGAAGAGGGCCTGAAGATTCAAATTTCCTCCTCCCATCGTTTTCTTTCGAGACTTTCGAAATGAAAGAAACTGTGGTCCTCCTCCTCCTCCTCCTCTCTCTCTCTCTCTCTCTCTCTCTCTCTCTCTCTCTCTCTCGCAGAGTATACGCAAACTTCTTTAATCCCTCGAAGATTCCTCCGTTGGAGCGAGAGTCGTTTTTAAGCGCAAAAATTCACGACGAATGAAATTATCTCTTAAGTTTTGCGAGAGTATTAAAAAGTTATTTCGCGTATTTACGTAAATAAATGCATAGATGCATACAGTTAGATATACGCGCTATATATGATTAGAAAAATATGTAAATATCTGTTTACCTATTAACCTAATACCTATCTACCTACTTACGTATGCGACGTTATAATCTAACCGAACGTTCTTAAATCCGATATCCGACGATCGAACTGTGCCTGATCTAGAGTTATTAGAATATCTACGAATGAAACGGGAAAACGTATAATCTAATCGTCACGTATGCGCGTGAAGTAAGATACGGTAGAATATCTGTGTATCTACTTACGCATAATACATTGAATAGGTAGTACAAATCATATCCACACATATATATATATATATATATATATACACACACACACACACACACACACACACACACACACCTGTATTCGTTTGTTAACGTTTGCTAGAGAGGACAATGCCTTAGCGATACGCAATAATGAAAAGATTAGCACGACTTCCTCTTTCATGCTTCTCGAGCTTTACAATTCTATCCACGAAAGCCCTGTTACATACATACATACATACATACATATATACATACATACATACATACATACATACATACATACATACATACATACATACATACATATATAAATATATAGATAAATACATACGTACATAGATAGCTACGTTAGTTTATATACGTATACGGAGATATGCGTACATACATATCATCCGCTCTGCTTCTTCTCCCTTACTCGGTCCTGCTTACTACTATCGAAGCAGATATAACAAACGGAGATGGTAATAAAGGGTTAATCTCTTTAATGGATGTCTCCGGTACTCGTGCGACGTCCTCCACAGGTATCTACCTATGTACCGTTGGAATATCTTTAATCGATGACGGTGGTACACATTAGGAAACTGTGCGTATACGTATATATATATTTATATATATACATACACACACATACATATATATATACGTAGGTATATATGAGATGTATGTATATATGAGAACAATGAATATTTCTTTGTAAAAGCTCCCTAACGTGACGTATTTCCCTTTTTCTGTTTTTTTTTTCTTTCCTTTCTCTCTCGACCTGTTACTCTCTCTCTCTCTCTCTATATCTCTCCTCTCTTATTTTCTTACTTTTTCCTTTTTCCCCCTTTCTTTCTTTCTTTTCTCCTCTCTTTTACTCGCCTTTTACGATTGCCAGACGAGAACTTTTCGCGAGCTCACTCTTGCCTACCTACAGTATTACGGGAACATATTTTTACGTCACGACTACCCGGCTTTAGTATTTTTCCTCTCGTTTTACCATCCCACTTCTCTTACTTTTCCACCCTATCCCTTCCCCCTGCCCCTCCTCGGACCCCCTTCCGAGTAACCGTATGTAATAATTCCGTGAAAAATTTCTAGAACACGGGTGGCCCCGTTTAAGCGACGTCGTTGTCGTCGTAGTCGGAGGTATATGGAGGTATGGGGGTTGTATATATGTGGGAGGGGATGGGATGGTGGTGGGTGGTTCGTCCCTCCTCCTTCCTATCGCTTTACGCTCGCGATACGCGCGCGTTTTATCAGTGTTACCGCTTGACAAAGTGCCGACTGAAAAATCGTGAGGCGGAGATAGATATATATAATGGGGGGAGGGTAGAGACTGTGGACGGCGGATTGACTTTGTATGTTGATACAAGGTAACACAACTCGGCGAAGTTCAAATATTCAAGTCCCTAAAAAAAAAAAAAAAAAAGAAAAGGAAAATGCATAGAAAAGGAGAAAGAAGAAAAGAACGGATGATAGAAAGAGAGACAAAAAGTGTATTATATTATCCAACGAAATTGTGTATACTTGCGTGCGTGCGTGCGTGCATTGATTCTAGGTTCGTTAATAAGGAAAAAAAAAAAAAAATTAACGAAACAAAAACAAAATAAATAGAAGCAAATACGTTCGATTTGTTCGTACGTATATATCGGGATCGTGATAAAAAAAGAGGATATACATAAATTACATTTACTATACCTACCTACTTGTTTAACCACCGCGTGTTCGTCCTCCTTAACGATAAGGACAATTTTAATGTCGCTATTTAAAAAAATAAAAAATAAAAAAAGATCGAAATGTCGGCAACAAAATCTCAACGAACCTCTCAACCTTTGTACGTCGCATTGTAAAAATCGCAGACGTGCTCGCATCCTCGTTTGTGGTACCTGCTTGCAATATTCTTTTTTTTTTTCTCTCTTTTTTTTCTTCCTTTTATTTTTTTATTTCGACGTACGAGAGAAAGGCCATATAATACCAACGATGCGTCGAGTATTTCCACGATATTTCTCGCGGAAAAGCTTTCGAGGATGCGAAAGAGAAATATAAAGGTAATTAGTCGTGTCCATCGTCATGTTTCGTTTGGTTAACGACCGATGTTTTTGTTGCGCGTAGATAGTGACGCTGGTAGTCGGGAGGGAGGGGGTGGGTGGGTTGAAGCGGGGGGTGACAAGAGGAGGGTTAGAGAGGGAGACGTGTGTTGAACAAGAGAGAGGGAGAGAGAAAGAGAGAGAGAGTCCTGTGACCGGTGGCCTTTATGTTGGCGACTTTAATATACATATGCATATACATATACATATGTGATAGGTGGTAACAAACCTACGTTTGTAGTTCTCCCATGTGAGTATTTATCTATGTTTATATGTTCGCACGTGTGTGTAAGAGAAAGGGAGTGCGTTAGAGAGAAGGAGATAGAGATATAGAGACTTTTCACATAGGGGTATCGTGTTCTCATCTATATAAGTGTATGTATATACGCATGCTCATATGTGTATGCCAGAGCTCAACGAGAGTGATTCGAAAACATTAGGGTAGGTAGCTTCGATAGGTGAAACGCATGCCGTTTCACCGAAATGACAAATATTTTGCAAACCTGAAAAGCTACGAGAGCGTTGGTCGTTCCCGTAGACTCTGTTACTATACGTGGGTACATAGATAGATATATAGGTAACTATCGTAGATAGGATCGATATCGTGTTATGGATCACGAAGCACCGAACGAACGGGATTAGTTTCAATCAAATTCTCGACCTGTCGCAGTAAAGCTCTTCCATCGTTCTCTCTCTCTCTCTCTTTTTTTCTTTTTCTTTCTCTTTCATTCACGTAAAGATCAACGTGTGAGCAGTTAGAAAGAGAGAGAGAGGAAGAGGTAGATAGATAAAGAGAATACGTGTGCGAGTAAGTGAGAGAACGATTGAAACATTAAGTGAGAGAGAGAGAGAGAGAGAGAAAAGAGAAGAGAAATTACGATATATGGCCACGATACAGATAGTAAAGCGCGTACACAAATACACAAAGTGGGTAAATATTAGAAATTGCTTAAAGTATTTATATTCTCGTTTTCCTATTTTTCTTCTCACTCTCTCTCTCTCTCTCTCTCTCTCTCT
>OU964971.1:3550940-3588440 GCA_918808275.2 Dolichovespula sylvestris | reverse complement strand
GGCCGATAATTAACGTAAAAATTTTCTATATTTTATATCTAAATAATGCAACGCTGCATTGAGTGTTTCATTCTTTTTTTTCTGCCCATCATCAAAAGCTTATTTTCTTCTTATGATAAAAATTAATTATCAATCAATTCGATAATATAACAAATATCATTTGTATACTGTGGCTGTGAATTATTTATTATACTTATTATTTATTGTACCGTAGTATGATTTGTTTGCATAAACATTGCAACGTATATACTACTTTCGTATACAATTCAAAATAATGTACACTATTTTAATGCATATTACGTCATACTATATATCGTTATATTATTCATTGCAGTGTAGTATGCTGATATTTACATATAAAATATTACCAATTCCATCATTACCCGATACACAAGTAAACACACACACACACACACACACACACACACACACATATATACATGTATGTATGTATAAACAATTATATAGACACACGTGAGAAGAACAAAATTTTTCTCTATTACAATTTCAATATTTCATCGAGCAAAACCGTTCTCGTTGTTTTATCTCTTTCGATCGATTGCACGAATCGATTCAACGGAGGGAGGGGGGAAGGGGGTATATAAATATTTCCAAACATCCGCGTGTAATTCTTCCGAAAGTTTTCGCATGGTATGCAATATATAGGGGGAAAAAAAAAAAGAGAAAATTCAACGTTGTTACCGTAAGGTTAACACACTTAAAAAAAAAAAAAAATAGAAAAGCAAAAATAATATAAAACAACGCTAATGGCCCGAAGGTTAATGACAATCGATAATTATATGGATTAATGAGCAAAGCAATACGACGATAGTTTCACGACGTAATCACCTCGCTTGAGAGTTTCAACAATGGAGGAGGGGGTGGTGGGAAAAGGGAGTGAGTGGGTAGATAGAGAAAGAGGGAGGGAGAGTAGGTGGGTGGGTGGGTGGTTATGGTTATGGTTATGGTAAGTAAACATATTCGACATTGTACGTACATTCTTGAATGTCATGGCATTTCTGTTTCTCATGTCTCCTTTGAAAAAAAAATTATTAAAACGTGTTTATGTGTGCGTGTGTGTGAGAGAGAGAGAGAGAGAGAGAGAGAGAGAGACAAAGAAGAGAACAAAGGAATACCAAATGGTGTGTGTATGTGTACATACTCTAGACAGAAGTTTAAAGGAAAACGAGGAGGAAGAGGTGAAGAGGGAAAGAGAGAGAAAAATGGTTGCAAGAGGGAAAAGCTTTGGGAGGAAAGAAAAATAGGGAGGAGAGGGTCATGGGGGCGTGCATTAACGATATTCGTCTTTTTAATCGACATCCCTTTAATTCGTGTAATAGTACTTAATTAAAAATGGTCAAAGAACTGTCAAACAACACGAATGCACAACGCGTTACCGGTGGAGTATATACCACCTGCAAACACACCGGGAGTCATGTATATATATATATAAAATGGAAAAAAGGAAAATGAATTTTAATAAAAATAAAAAAAAAATAACGCTTCGGTATGATTGATATACAATTTTTAATCGGTGAAACGGCGTTCACGAAACTAACCGAGTAGGACTTGTCTGGCTTATCTAACGACTCTTCTACTTGCCGCCTATTCCATCTCGGTTATTATCCCTTTCTTTCTATTTTTCTATTTCTCTATATCTATTTTTACCTTTCTCGTTCTCCGACGCACATTCCCATTTTTTCATTTTCGACAAATTCCTCGAACCCTCCTCTCTCTCTCTCTCTCTCTCTCACTTGGTTTTTCTTCTTACTTTTACTAATCTTGAGATGATTATCGATCGTATTCAAATCGATTTGAAATTCGGAACGATACAATTTTTTATATAAAGTTATTGCGATATAAAAAACAAACAGAAACGAAAAGCGAGACAGAGAGAGAGAGAGAGAGAGAGAGAGAGCGAGAGAGAGAGAGAGAGGGAGAGAGATTTGTATTTTGTTTACCTCCGTGAAATGAATTATTTAACGATAAACAACATATCTTCGCTATATGTCCGAGGAGGGGCCTCTCATCACGCGCTTCTGTGTACCGATTGGATGTCGATTTTTTCAACAGAAAGAAAATAGGGGAAAAAAAAAGAAACAAAATTGAAAAAAGGAGAAGAATAAATAAAGAAAGACGAAGCGATTGATATCAACTCTTTTCTTTTTCGTAGAACGAAGCACTGCGTTAATTTCTCTCACATCTGTCGGCATATTACGTGAACGTTAGGGGAGTAGGAGATATTGTGGTTCAAGCCGTGTGCGCTTTGGTTTAAATCGCCGCATATATTACATCAATCCACACATCGTACCAACGGAGGGCCGGGGGTTTGAGGGTGGTGGGGGGGGGTAGAGGCGTTCGGGGTAGGGGCATTGGGGGCAAGGTGAAAGGAGGGTAGAGGGGGGCAAGGAGGAGGGGGTAGGGTGGAACAGAGGGCATTCCGGTAAACGAGAATTTAATATGTTCTGATTTTATGTATCACGTTGATGCATTTCCGCGTTCTTATGAGAGCGTCAATTTTCAACATCAGCTGAGCCCGTAATATACCGTATTTAATTTCTCATTAAAATTGACTGATAGAACGTTGAATAATATCGTCTCTACGTACGTGCAGTTATGCGTTTTGTTTGATATTTACAATGATAAAAGGTACTATTATATAGCATATACATACTACGGACGAAATCAATTTCGTTCGTTCATTTATTCCCTTTCTTTTTATATTTATTCATTCTTCCTTCTCCCTTATTTCGCTCGTCTTCTTTTCTCCTGTTTCTTCTTCTTCTTCTTCTTCTTCTTCTTCTTCTTTCCTCCTGGATCGCCTTATCTCATCGAAGAAATCATCCGAACGATAAGAAACACACCATCTCGAGCATGAATGAATACTACTATCTCGGTCGGTCTGGAAAACTCGACGTATAAACGGGATGAAGGGAAGGTGAAAAGGGAGTATAAAGCACAAGATGTCGATGCTTGAATGAAAGGAATGAGAGGAGAAAAAGAGAGAGAGAGAGAGAGGAAAAAGGAAAAAAAAAGAGAAAATAAACAGGGGAAGAAAAAAAGAAAGGACGGGAGGTGGGTGGTATCCTTTTTCTTTCATAATATTCGTTTTGATTTGCGAACGCTCGACTGATCCCAAATCTCTCTCTCTCTCTCTCTCTCTCTCTCTCTCTCTCTCTCTCTCTCTTTCTCTCTGATCCAAGTAGCCTTGAGAACGTATTTGCTCGAGCATACTTCCAATAAAGCAAAGAAGAGAGAACGACGAGGAGAAGGGAAGAAGTGTAGGGGATGGGAGCGGGGGGGTTGGTTCGGGAATTGGCATTAGGAGGGACGGCGTAGATGGTGGGTAGAGAAGAGACGCTGGGAAAAGGGACGATCTATATTCGAGAAATGAAAAGCTCGTACATATTTTTCCGAGGTTCCGGTCGAAAATCTTTAAAATCATCCTTTAAGAAAATTTTTACCATTGCAAAATGTATAGTAGTATCGGGAGAGATGGGATTTCTTTTCGCCACCCCTCTTCTCCATACCCCCTAATCCATACATTCCTACTTTCTATCTTTTCCTTTATTCTTTCGCTTTTCCGTTTTCTTTTTTTTATTTTTATTTTTATCTTTATTTATTCCATTTATTTCTGTTTGTTGTTTTCTCTCTCTCTCTCTCTCTTTCTCTCGAAAGAGGATCGCTTTCGCGTGAAACCACCGTGCCCAATGTGACGCGCAGTTGAACGAAGCAGAAAAGAATGTAGAAGACAGACACACACACACACACACACACACACACACACACAGAGAGAAAGAGAGAGAGAGAGAGAGAGAGAGAGATAGAGAGAGAACGAAAGAGTGGGCGTTTCCTTTAAACTTCCTTTTTCGACTTGCTCCTTTACACAACTCGACTTTTGGGTTACGTACGTACGTATGCATTTATGTATGTACGTATGTACGTATATATGTATGTATGTCTCAAGAAAAGAAAGTGGGATGGACTTGAGCGTGCGAGGGACGACGTAGTTCTCTATCAAGAAAAGAAAACGCTATAGCAAAGCGTTAGAGACGACCGCATGCTTTCTTCTCGCTTGTTTCCTTTCTTGCTTCCTTACGAATAAAATACCTATGTATGTATATAAGTTTTACATACATACCTTCACAGACACGAAGGTTACGATCTCAACCCGAAAAAGTAACTCGCACATTTTCCCAAAAAGAAAGAGAGAGAAAGAGAGAGAGTAAGATAGAGAAAGAGAGAGAGAAATATTTCGTTTGCGGTAAGACGAGATAGTTGTACTGGATAGCTTACTCTCTCTCTCTCTCTCTCTTTCTCTTTCTCTAGCTATACGGAACGCCGTGTTTTTCCATTACTTTCGTCGCGTGGGTAAAATGTACATCCAAAGTTTATTGATACTCGAGTAAATTCCCGGTTTCACGATATATACCGATAACCGAACTTACGAGACTCTTTCGATCGAGGAAAGTGAGAGATATTGGAAAAGAGGATATATACTTTAACGTATATATTTATATATCTATATATCTATATTATATATATATATATATATATATATATATATAACATTTAATTATATTATCATATACGTAAGTAGATAACGCGTGACAACAAGAATTAAACCTAAAATTCTTACGGGGTTGTGATTGTTTTCTTTCTTTTTTTTTTTTCTTTTATGTTCGAACAAATTGATTTCGTTTTCATTGAAATCTACGACGATAAATTATATATATATGTGTGCGTGCGTGTGTGTATGTGTGTGTCTTTCTCTTTTATACGTAGATAGTCGTCGAGTGACCCAGAAGGGTTATAAAAGTAACGATAGTGTTCGATAGTCGAACGATACTTTTCAACGAATCAACGGCTCGTGGCATGAAAACATTGTCGTCGGATAAACGAATCGATTCTTCTTCTCTTCTTTCTATTTCGTTTTCTATATAAACTAAAACCCCCCGTAAAAAAGGACTACTATTCGTTTTCTACGCCATTGCGAACGTCACATGTCAGAGAGTTTACTAGCTGGCTGTACGAGCATAACATCCGATACGTGTCGTCTTTCGAAAGGGACCTTGAATCGATTTTTGTACGAAGAGAGAGAGAGAGAGAGAGAGAGAGAGAGAGAGAGAGAGAGAGACAGAGATAGATAGATAGAGAGAGAGAGATACTACACATATATACACTCACTAATACATGTACATACCGACCAGGAAGTAATCTCGACTGCACCTTCAACTCAAGGGATCCTCTTCCTTCGTTCGTTGTGTCGCGTCGTTGAACAGATGCGTTCTTCTTCCTTACATCCTCTTCCTCCTCCTCCTCCTCCTCCTCCTCCTCCTCCTCCTCCTCCTCCTCTTCTTGTTCTCTCTTCTTCCTTTAGCTTTGGCTTCGTTAAGAACGATACGACGTCCGCTTTGACGAAGCTTACCAAGTTGACAACTTTCCTCTTTGTGATCCTTTTAATAATTGGATCGATTTTTATAGTTTTTTAACAGTCCCTCAAAGTAACCAAAACCAGGAGAGTGTCTTATATAGTCAAGTTCGTTATGTGTATACATATATACATATATACATTAGAATTGATATTGTTGAAAACCTATACTACCACGCCAATTCTTTATCGAAGATTTTTCTTCTTTTATTATAATATAAAATATTGTACGAATTTAAACGTCGATAAAACGAACTTATTTGTAATATTTTCAATGAAATTAATATACATACGTCGTACTATAGTTTTATTAAATTTCGAATAGATCCTTCGGCAAGCGTACGTGGAGTACGTACGTACCGTACTGTCCGCTTTGAAGGCTAATCAGCAAATGCGTAACAATGGCTTCTCCTTAGTTTCTCATTGAACACCTTTAAACTCGTGTATTTATATTGTACATTATTACGACGTACTCTATTGACATCATCCGTCTTTCTTTCATTTCGTTTCGTTTCGTTTCGTTTTGTTTTGTTTCGTTTCGTACCTTTTCTTTTCTTTACCTTCCATAGCAGAGCGTCTTAACGAGGAAAGGTCTAGCGAGCGTGACAGACAGAGGTCATCCTCGCTCGAAGGATGAAACGTCTCGTACGTGAGTCATAGGGTTTGTTATTCTTCTTTTCTCTCTTTTTTGCGACTTTATAGAAACACTGACGACTGTGTCGTCTCGAGTTAAAATTATACGGGAACTAGTGCCACTACGGTGATCGGCCACGACGCATGTATGTATGTATGTACGTAGCTATACTTTATTTTCGTTCGTTCTCACGAATCGTTCGTTAAAAATCATGTTATTTCTTTTCGCAAGTTTAAAAACCACCCCGCGTATGAGATTTCTTTTGAGAAATTAATGGTTACGGATTTCATATGAAAAATGTTGTTTTATCTGTGCGGAGGGAAAGAAGAAAGGAAAGAACGTGACAACGAGAGAGAGAGAGAGAGAGAGAGAGAGGATTTTCTATGTGGTAACGTATGTATATTTTGAAGTAGAGTTAACGATATCGTATTTAATATAAATAACATTTAATGTCTGCAATTTAAATATATTCAACGTTTCAAAAATATATATTAATTTTGTATAAATCACATTTATCATATTTTCTATGCAAACACCTGGAAATTATCATATAATTATAATGTGTGCGTACATACTTGGATACGTACATTATTTATACATATAAGTACATATTTATATATTTGTATATATATATATATATTACTACGTTTTAGTTACTTTTTAATATTATTACGGTACGCGTACGTGTGTATATATGTATGTATGTGGGTATACATTTAATAATATGCGTTTTCAAATTTACATACGCGTACGGAATAAGGTTTACGTACATATATTTGTTATGTGCCGGGAGAATGGTAAACATTGGAGTACGTTTAAAAATAATATTTGTGCGTAGACGGTAGGAAACGTTGACGCGTGTTGTACACGTTGTTAGGTGTCTTTTATATCATGACGTCGTAAATAATAGTTAGCACTGTTGCGAGAACGATAAAGCTCAGTCATAAAGTACACTTACGTCCCTCACAATGTCCTCTCTCTCTCTCTCTCTCTCTCTCTCTCTCTCTCTCTCTCTCTCTATCTATCTATCTCTATCTATCTATCTCTGCTTAACCAGTTATTATTCACGCTTAGAAATTCATCTCTTGTCACGGTTGCATAATCCACATAGATCACATATACGCGTACGTACGTGTACTTATGTATATATCTTTGTTTCGTGAATATTAACGAATAGATATTTTTGTTCGATGATACTTCGCATTATAAGATTTGATTACGCCCCATTTCGAGGATTCGACGATACGCGTTTTGAAAATCTTATATAAAGAAGGAAAGAAAAAGATTTCAGTAAAAAGTTCTTTTCGATTGTTGAAACGACTAAAAGCATTTTCTCGAAAATTCGAAAGAGAAATTTAAAAGACTTTTTGGAACGATACGCCACTTGACTCTAGTTGGCATTAAAAATTTTTCGAAAAGGTTTCGTGTCACCCTTCCTTGTTCCCTTCCTCTCTTACCTCTCCTTTGATTCCCCCCACTCCCTAGCAAAGCTTAGAACTAGCCGTAAGTCCGTGAATTTATGATAAGGATCCGGTTCTCTCCTCTCCCTCCCCCAACCCCTCCCCCCACCGCGATAACAAAATTAACGCGACGTCGACGTTTTTCGAAAAGAATACTCGCTAAATTCCCCGTAATAATCCTATTGAACGTTTCCGTGGGTGTCCGTGGTTGTGCGGGTATTCGATGCAATTCCGATTTTCCAAATAAATTTCGTAAAGTCCCACGATTATTACAAATGATTCTGTTCACGATACATGACAGTGGTAAAAATCGTACCGACATATTTTCCATGGAGATCTTTCAAAAATGAAAATAGGTAAAAGATAATATCGATTGCGAACTGTTATCGCGAAACGTATGTTTTTGGAAACATATAAAACTATAGAGGTTAAAAAGAGAGAGGTAGATAGATAGATAGATAGAGAAAGAGAGAGAGGAATAGAGAGAAATAGAGAGAGAGAGAGAGAGATCCTCGTTATCCTTTTTATTATCGTTTCCCTTTTCGTGGATGTCGTCGTTGCCACAGCAATCTTGCTTTCTGTTCCGTACGTTTAAGCGCACGTAAACGCCTGTGCATGTTCCCGGCCGTATTACCAAATTAATATGGTAAACTATGCGTAGGCAAGCCATTTCGTACTAGGCGTGCTCTCGGCCGCGAAAGTGGAACGTTTAAGCCGTTTACATCGACGTTATCGAGGAAGACTGCGCTCGTGAAATTTTCGTTTCTCTCGTTGAGAAAATATATTTTTTTTTTGTCATCGATCAAGAGAAAAAGAAAGAAAGCAAACAAAATATATATATATATATATATATATATATATATATATATATATATATATATATAGGTGTTGATAGACATTGTATATAGTGTTTTTTTTTTTTTCTTATGAAATACGCGTTTAAGGTGAGATAAATAGAAAAATAAAAGAGAACGAAAGTGATATATATATATATATATATATATATATATATATATATATATATATATAAAATAGAGAGAGAGAGAGAGAGAGTGGGGATGGAGGATGGGTGGGGAGAGAAATAATAAGGAAACAAAAATGTAAAAACGAGAAAGAGAAAGGAAAAGGTTGGGAAGTGGAATAGGAAAGAGAAGGAGAAAGTAATGAGGGGCGGGGGGGGGGAGGAGGAGGAAATAGGGAAAAAATATAAAAATCGGGACTTTGGTTACGGAAAGGAAGGAAGATGATTTACGTTCGGTGGTGACGAAGGAAAATGGCGGATGGAAAGAGAAGGAGGGAAGATCGAAAAGGCATCTCTCTCTCTTCCTGTAGCCCCGAGCCATTTAACCGGAAGCGTGCTTCTTGAATTCCTGCGCATGCTTAGGAGGTTTCCAGCAAAAGAGATAGATATATAGATAGATAGAGAAAGAGAGAGAGAGAGAGAGAAGCATCGTAGGTCTATGTATGCCTGGTGTATCTATCCTTCTCCTTTCAATCTTCATCTCTCTTCCTCTCCTTATATACATATATATTCGTCTCTCCCTCTTCTCACACTTTAGGAAACTAGCGAATATATTCGCGATGTCTCGAAGAAGCTGCCTCAGGATATGAAGGATCTCTCTCTCTCTCTCTCTCCTTCGTCGTCTGACAGAAGGAAGAAGCCCGTCTAAAGGCGGTGAATTTCTCGACCATTACCGTGCTTTCGCGTTCTATTCTTTACGGTTCCACGCGTTGCGTGCGACGTTTCACATAAAGAAAAATAAATCTCTGTTAGATAGATAGACAGAAGGAGAGAGAGAGAGAGAGAGAGAGAGAGAGAGAGAGAGAGAGAGAGAGAGAGAGAGTAAAAGTTAACGAAAGTTCAAGCTATCAGAAAATAATACTACTCATTCGTAATTGAAGTGAGCGTTCGAAAAAAAATATTTCTTCTTTTTTTCTCTCTCTTTTTAATTCTTATTAATTGTTTATTATTGTGATTAATGTTCTCTTTTTTATTTGTTATATTTCTTTTTATACGTTTTCTTTTTACATGCATAGATTGTTATGCCGTTATTTTTTTCCATTCAAAGAAATAAATGAATCTGATCGCCGGGGAACGATTATGTAGACATTTTAGACGTCTCAATATTCTTTTTTAAATCAAGAATATTGTTCGTAATGTGAATGAGAGAAAAGAGAGAGAGAGAGAGAGAGAGAGAGAGAGAGAGAAGGTTACCCTTTCTAAAAGCGACAAACTCCGTTTTGTGTCGCTCGTCTAAACTCTCATACTTCCTAGTTTAGATTCACAAAGAAAGGCTCGCTCTCATTACAAGTTTCGAGATCACGATCGCCATCTGTTCTAACGAGAACTCTTTTTCTCTTTTTTTCTTCTTCTTTTTTTTTTTTGTAAAGAAGAAGAGGAGAACGAAAGTAATGAGGAAGAAAGAGAAAGAGGGAGTGATGGAGAGAGTGAGAAAGAGAAAGAGTGAAAAAGAGAGAGAGAGAGAGAGAGAGAGAGAGAGAGAGAGAGAGAGGAGAGAGAGAGATAGGGTGTATAGAGTAAGGGCAAGAGAAGAGACGATAGGAACGGCACGTGTAACAAAACTTTAGGCTCGAGGGCTTTCGTTGAGAGGGTACGATGGCCGCTCGTTAATATAACATAAGTAGCTACCATCGTCCATTGGCACGAAAAACGCTCGGGGGGTTTAACTCCTAAGCGATGTTTCGATGTTTTAGATTTTTCATCCTTTTCTCTCTTTCATTTACGTTCAGCGCGTTTATATAGGAGAAAAAGAGTGAGACATATGTATCCGTATATGTGTATACACGTATAAATATATATACGCTTATATAGGGTGTCTGTATAATGTTCCTAGGTGATTATAGAAATCAATTACTCTTTTTCGAGACTTTTCAGGATATTTCCTTCTTTTTTTCTTCTTATTATTTTTCATCATTCTCTTTATTTATTCATTTGATCCTTTTGTTTTCGGAGTTAAACTACGGGCATCAAAAACATCGAGAAAGTAATTTATTATTACTTTTTTTTTTGTTTCTTTTTTTTTTTATGATCAATTTGTTATACCTCGAGGAAAGAAGTACAAGAACGTTACTTCTTTACTTATTTTTCTTTTTTCAAACCTTAGTATACCCACTTCGTCCCTGACAAGGGAAATATTGCTCTGATGCATGCTCTTATCGTTTTCCTTCTTTCGTCCTTACTCCGGCTTAATTTGAAGGTTAAAATAAAATATATATCAATGTAAGGGAGTGGGGAGAGGGTGGGAAAGGGGAAACAATAAAAATTCAATTAAAAGTCAATCAAAGTGAGTACTTTTAGTTTTATTCCTCGAAGATAAGAAGTACGGGTATTACACGTAGATCCATAAAGTTACGGTGTAATAACACGAACGAGTGGTAGCATATATTACGAACTTAAGTAAAAGTTTAAGGGTGAAAGTAGGGGTATAAAATTCCCACACGCATACCCGAAAGGAGTTTGTGTGTATGTGTGCGTGCGTGTGTGAAAGAGAGAGAGAGAGAGGACATTCGTCAGGAACTTCTCTTGGACTATCCGAACTTGGATCGTTGGAGAATATTCTCAAGGGTTAGTGTATATATATATATATATATATATATATATATATATATATATATATATCCTACGTGTAGCCTCGCTTAAAATATTTTTCTTCATTTTTTTATTTTTCTTTTTTCTCCTTTTTTTTTTATTTCCTTTTATATTTTTTTTTCCAAATTCGTACGCAACGTAACGTAACGAGAACGTGGGTATTTTAAATTTCTCGTTTCGGCGAAGCTTGTAACACTCGGAACGAGCGTCGTTACCCTCGTATATGTAAGTGTAAGTACCTATATACATACATACGTACGTACGTACGTACATACTCGATGGTACCAGATGGTTACGAGTACGCGCGTGTTAAAGAGATGTCCGAAGTATTACGTTCAACGTCCTGAATAAAAATTTCCTAGTGACTAACTTCGTGTCTCTCGTACGACAGGAACGACGACGATTGGTCTACTAAAAAAAAAAAAAGAAATATATATATATATATATATATATATATATATATATAAATATTTATTCAAGTGGTTACGATGCTTCTCACGGGCGTGACGATGTCAGAGTTTATCCACCTCATCGTCGGGGTCAAATATCGAGTAGCCATTCGTTTGATGGCACGTACAAATTCTCTCTCTCTCTCTCTCTCTCTCTCTCTCTCTCTCTTCCTCTTTATACTTCTATATCTCTCTATTTCTCACTCTGTCATTAGTCACAGTTACGTTAACAATCCACCCAACGTATAATTTAGGTACACCCTTTGATCGTCGATCGTACAGTAATAAACCACGAATTTCTCCAATTTCGATCGACTTGAAAGCTAATTTTCTTTCGTGATCGTTTTCATCTCGCGTATAATCTCAATCCTTTATTTCTCCTTTTTATTTTTCGTTTTCTATTTAAATGAATTGCTGTACTATTTTTTTTTCTTTTGGTTTCTTTTTTGTTTCTTTCTTTTTTTACTTTTTTGTTTTTTTTTTTAAAGGGTCGTTTTTCTCTCGCAAAGAGGAAAAAAAGATATATCACGTTGAACTTTTATTAGTCACGATAAAGCGTGTCCTCATAAAGAAATGAAATCGGCAAAATAAAAACAAACGGAGACATTACGTGCATATATATATATATATATATATATATATATATATATATATATATATATATATATATATACGGTGAAAATTACAATAACAAAGCGTTTAAATTTATTCAGTCAACATTTCATGTACTTACTACGCATGTTTGTAATTTCTCTTATGAAAGAGAATATCTTTTACTACTCACCCCCCACCCACCCACCCACTGGCCGTCCACCGCCGTGCACTACTGAAGTTTTTATTTTTTTTTATTTTTTATTTCTTGTTATTTTTATATATTTTCTTTTTAATGAAAAATATTATTCACCTTTCTCTCATTAAAAATTTAATATTAATTTTTATTATTTTTAGATGCTATATATATGTGTGTGTGTGTGTGTGTTTGTTTAGATAGTATAGTTTTGTATTATAGAATCATAAGGATTAGAAAATCAAAATAATATTTCAATCTGTTAATAAACACGAACATATCTACGTGTACCTATATATCTATATCCCGTGATCCTATTCTTTGAACATTTTCATATTTCGAATTTCTGGCAATGCGTCGGGAAGTATTTCTTTGTCGTTTGTCCTTTTCCATTTATACGTGGCGTACCGGTATCCGCATTTTGATCCCCGAGTTATTTCTTTTCCTTCCGTATCATTTGTGTCTTTCTAACCAACCCAGACGTAACCCACCCTATCTTACCCCAAGCCACCCCCGAATCCGTCCCAAACTACCAAGTCCCAGAACCCCACCTCTACCTTAACTGAGAATCTCTTTCTTCTTTTTTAAAGATCTGCCAAAATCCACATTGATATATGAAAATTATTTGGACGAATTCAGATGGGTGGGGTTGGGCAGGGTGAATCGGGGATGTATACCTACGCAAACGATAAGGATACTATATAATAAAGAAGAGCGGGGCGGGACCGGGGGAGGGGAAGGGGATATAAGGGAAAACAGGATACAAGGAAATAGGATGAATCAGTTTATTATGTTTCGTGATATACGTGTATATACTTACCCACCTTCATGTATTACGTACCTACGTATGTATGTATGCAATGTATGTATATATGGAATGTATATATGTGTATATATATGTAAGCTCATATCTATGTATATGTATATGTATGTGTATACATCAAAAGAAAACAAAGCATTTTGTGCACGGAAAACGACTGAAATGTTTTCGTTGTTTTCCCCCGTTTTCTCCCGTTCAAGATGATTCGTTGAAGGACTAAAGCGTATCCAAGAATATATATATACATATAAACATACATGCATATATATATATATATATATATATATATATATACATAAGTAAGTATTATACTTTAAGGAGTAAAAATGGGATACACATATAAATACGTATTACAGAGAGCTAACGATAAAGTTTCCAGCAGGACGAAGAGGGGAAAAAAAATAAAAAAAAAAAGAAAGAGGAAAGGGTCAAAGGGATATGTGGAGGGTGTAGTAGGAAGGATGTCGAACGAAGGGAAGGGAAAAAGTCAGTCAGTCGAATAACACGGAAGGGAAAATGACGAGTCATGCCAATGCGAACGAACTTACTGACTTTGCGATCCCTTCCCTTCGATCTTTTCGTCTTTGACATTTCTTTTCTTCATTTTTTTTTTTTATTTTCTTTCCCCACCCCTTCCCTCTCATGACTATGAAAATATTGACTTCGAGAATGGAAATATTGCTTGGAAAAATGCCGGGTGCGAAATACTGACAACGGTAACGACTTCGAAATTCGAGCGCGAGAGGGAAAGAATGGTAGAAGGAGTGAGTTTAAGGGAGTGTGAGGAGGAAGGGGAGGAGGAGGAGGAGAAGGGAAAGGATACCCTTCTTTGCCTTCAGTGCTTTTCGAAAGGCTCTAACGTCTGATTTATTAGGGCAAAAAAAAGCTCTCTCTCTCTCTCTCTCTCTCTCTCTCTCTCTCTCTCTCTCACACTACGTTCTTGAATAAATGGAAAGGGACGTAGGACGCGTGACGTATTTTCGCGTTCACGAAACGTACCTTACTACGTAGGCTTGCAAGCAACGATATCCCTTATCCCTTTTCTACCCTCTCTCTCTCTCTCTCTCTCTCTCTCTCCTTTTTCTTCCTATTCCTTAAATTTCGTTTTCCATTTCTGTTCCCCCCCCCCCCTCTCTCTCTCTCTCTCCCTCTTTCTCTGTCTCTGTCTCTTTGTCTCTGTCACTCTTTTTATCATTCACGAGTCCCTAAATTTTACGGATTATAAATTTTCGATCGACTTTCTCGAGATCGTACAATAAGCAGGATGACGCCTACATTTACCTAAGTCCATTTTTCACGTACGATTTCACGCGGGATCTTATTGAAAGAAAATAAAAAGAGAGAGAGAGAGAGAGAGATGCGGAACGGAAGAAAAGAAAAGATAGACGAGAGCGACACGTAGAGAGATAGAGAGCAAGATGGCGGGTGGGTGGGTGGTGGGTGTTGGTGGGAACGGTAGTGCTATAGAAGAGGAAGAGGAGGGTTGTAAGACCCCCTTTCCTTTGTAAAAGGAAGTTTATTTAGCTTAGAATTTATGGAATGGAAGGTCTTTTTTTCGTACGCTTAGGAAAAGGACCGAAAAGGATATTTGATGGTAGAAAAGAAATTGAAGAGATACTCCTTCGACGTTCCTTTATATGGCGATGAAGTGGGAGTCGGTGAGGTTCTGGAGTTAGGTGGATAAATGAGCGGGGAGGGGTGGGGCCGGAGGATAAGTGGTAGTGGGGTATTCGATCGGAGGGTAAGAAAAGTTGGACGCTTTCTCCGAATACTGATTTACTAAGAAAAGTTCTGTAATCAATCGACAGTGGCGAGAGAGAGAAAGATAGATATATATATATATATATATAGAGAGAGAGAGAGAGGGCCCCGGCTATACGCGATCTCCACTTCCGACTAAAGTCCCTTAAAGTCTCGGACTTTTTAAAGGCTTTTCTAGACTGAAATTGGTGGTATTGGAAGGGTACTAAGGGGGAAGAGGTTTCTCTCTCTCTCTCTCTCTCTCTCTCTCTTTCACTTTCTTTGGCCGTCTCTGTCTCTCTCTCTTTATTTTCTTCGAAAATCCGTTACGAATCACTCGAGTGGAATCTTTTACTTTTTATCTTTACGACTTTTGACGTTAGGTACGAGAGACGAGAGGATAAAATAAAAAAAAAAAAGGAAAAGAAAAAAGAAAAAGAAAAAATGAAGAAACGTTAAAAGAAATGAATTTAAAATGGAACGTTCGCGATGCTGGAGGAAAGATAGCTATAAGGAGAAAGAGAGGAGGGGGTGGGGGGAGTTGTATTATCCGAATGTAATTAAAAACCTATTAGATTATATCGAATAATCGCCAAATGGATTATCGTCGTATTAGAAATATGTAGAAATTAACGAAACGTTATGTCGACGAAGTTTACAAAAACGCGATTAGGAATTACGAGAAAGGGTTATCACGATTTTACGATGAAAATATTTTTCTTTTCTTTTTTCCAATTTTTCATTCCCTACGTTTTAATTCCGTGAGAAACGATGTAACGTTCCAAACGTACGATTCGTTCATTGTTTTATAATATTCCTTCGAGACACAACGTGTCGCGATTAATGATTACGATGATTACTTTGTTTCTCATCGAACTTCGTACATAATTTCGTATTCTTCGTACATATTGAGAAATATTAAAGGATATAAAATTGTTGAGAATTTCTTTTTCTTTTTTTTTTTTTTTTTAGCATGAGAAAGAAGCGTTAGAAAAAAATTATCGACCAAGTTCTCGTTCGATTGAACGAAATCAATGAAATTAATGCTCGCGCAATTATTTTCGTTTCATTGACGACGGGATCCTTTCAAAGGAGACGCGATCATATGCGATTAAGGAAGAAAAAATGAGATGAGAAAGCAAGTCGTCGATTTCAATGATTTTAGAGAATCTTTATAATTTTTTGAAATCGAAGGATGGACGATAGAACGGGAGAGGGTATACGAATGAGAAATTAAACTGATGGGATTATCGTCGTAATCGTCCATGCACGATTTCGAGCTTGGAAAACTCGGCTATGGAAAAATTGGATTTTTCTATGTAGCTGGCAATCGTATAAAATTGAATTTTCTAGAACAGTCGGAAGTACTAGGGTTGGCGGCCGAAGAAAAATCTGTACAGTTATATAAATATACGTTTGCAGACTATGGTAGTTTGGAAATTGAAAACGAAGCGCGCCTTCCTTAAAAAAAAAAAAAAAGTTCCTTTTCTACTTTGAAATAGGATAAGATAGATAGAGGAGGAAAGAAAGAGGCGGAGAGAGTGAGTGAGAAAGATAGAGAGAGAGAGAGAGAGAGAAGTACGAAGCACAAAAGTTTTGTTGCCTTATATATTATTTTAATGCGATCGAAAGGGGAGAATTTCGAAAATAGAGAAAGAAAGAGAGTGAGAGAAGGAAAGAGAGAGAAAAACGAATCGGGAATTCGTTAAAGTGACTTAGAAAGAAACACGTTAATGTCTATGTCAATAGTTGTTAAATTCTTGAACGAAACTTTCGAATTGCCGTAGGTTAATTTAAAATTTATCACTTACTCGAGAGTGGTCTTTTAAATTATCGGTATTATTTAGAGTAAGACAAAATTCTTTTCAATTCGAGCGTCACGATTACCTGACGGACGATGCGTTATTTTTATCTTTGTATTTTCGTTTTATTTTAATTTTATTATTATTATTATTATTATTATTATTATTATTATTATTATTATTATTATTATTTCCTTTTCTGTTTTTCTTTAATTCCGGTTCTTACAATAATTAATCGCTTTTCTCATTGACAAAAAAAAAAGAAGACAATGAATTCGACTTCCACTTCTCTTTTTAACAATTTCTTTCTTTATATATATATATATATACGCATATCATTAATCGTCAATTTTTTGATTGAAATATTGACATATATTCGCGTGAGAAAAATATTAGATTGTAATAAATATTAGAAATAGAAGAATGCGTGAATTTCGTATCTTTTTCTTTTTTTCCATTTCCTGTTTTTCTTTTTTCTTCGATTATTCGCATAGCCAGGGACTTAAGGGGGAGGAAAGGGTTTGAGTTGAAAAGGTAAAAAACAAGTGGAACGACGAGAGCGAACAGAGATGATGGAGAGAGGGAGGGAAGTGATTGTCGTTCGATAATCGAAGAAAGAAGCGTATGAGTGTGTGTGTGTGTGTGTGTGTGTGTGTGTATGCGTGTGTTTTTTTATTCTAATTTTTTTTTTACAATTTTGGCAGAGTGCGCGCGATCAAGCGCGAAGCGATTCGAAATCGGAGAACTGCTGCGTTGCTTCCGGAGTAGGGCGGTGCCTTGAACTGTACTTCCGGTACGACCGGATGTCTTACAAAATATTGTCATTGAGTCGACTATCTTCGAATCATCGAAAAAATTCGACTTAGCACGTTTCCCCCCTTAAGTAGTCGTATATAATGTGAATGTATGTAAGTACGTACGTATATATTAAGGTGAGAAAAATTGATCTGTTCGAACTAACGTATATATTTGTGTATCTAAATATATATATGTACTAAATATATATATATATATATATATATATATATATATATATAAGCTCAAAGATTTTCTAAAACGAGTTAGAACTTCGTAAACTCGACGAATTCGTCACGAACATCGTCCGATCGGTTATCCATTATAATTTTTTTTTTTTTTTTTTAACGAAACCCTATCACCAAGTTGTCTATTAATGGATGAAACATAACCATCGATCAGGGATTATAGTTCTTTAATTATTCACGAATTTATAATTCAATTTCTAACAATTTGCAACAATAAACGACTTCGTATGTCGCTTTAACTCCGCCGTCGAATTCATCTCAAAAAAAAAAAAGAAGAAGAAGAAGAAAAAAAATAGCGTTAAATTGTGAGAGGAAAAAGGTCATGTAGTGGTTTGATTAAAAAAAAAAAAAAAAAAAAAAAAAAGAACGAATTTGACTTTAAAATTTTCCATCCCCCACTTGACCTAGGGAAGAAAAAAAATATAGCGAGGCAAAAAATTGGCACCATATGATATGATGGCACCCTCCTGGTACCAAACGAATCTGGGGGAAAAAAATCTTTTTTGACAGATTCAGTCCCTCACGAGGTATCTTAATTTTATTTTGGAGATAAACGGCATACCCTACGCATACGTGCGTGTGTGTGTGTGTGTGTGTGTGTGTGTGTGTGTGTGTGTAGTATATCGTATTCATAAAAATTCTCCGGAATACACGTACAATGAACTACATACGTAGTATATTATCTCCTTTTGTTACATACCCGTGATAAACATTTTCTTTTGTTTACATTCTCGTATTCGTCGTCGTCGTCGTCGTCGTCCTCTGTATTGTTATCGTTTTGTCCTTTGTCCTTTCCAATCGTACGACTTTATTTCTCCTACGTTCAGTCTGTTCCTATCTTTCGAACTACGAAGATCTCTGGGCTTGTAACGAAACCCGAATAACTTGGACGGGATGGTATGAACCGTAAGTAGTAAGGTTTCTAATAGAAAATTTTCAAACTTCTCCAATCTTTACGAAAAATTAGAGGACCCGAACGAAAAAAGATTACATTTTTGTTCGTCTTACTTTATATATATATATATATTATAAAAAATATATTACTATATATATAAAATATAAATAAATATATATATATATATATATATATATATATATATACAGCAATATATATAGCAATATATATATAGCAATGTATATAATAGCAATATATATAAAGAGAAAGAGAGAGAGAGAGTATGTATATATGAACATATATCGTAGAAGTTAAAGGGAATTTTTGTTACGTTCAATGGTATTCTATGAATTAACGCAATTTTAATAAGAAGACAAAAGGGTGAAAAGGAAGAAGGTAAGCATAGGTACATATAAAAGATATGGTACAACGGTGAAGAAAAAAAGAAAGAAAGAATGAAAGAAAGAATGAAAGAAAGAATGAAAGAAGGAAAGATAGAAAAAAGAATATTAGTCAAGAATGTAAAAAGAAAGAGAATTGTCTTTCGTATTTACCGAGTTTCTCTCGTAGTCCGGATAGAGGAAAATTGTAGTAAGGATCGAGAAGAGGTAGAGAATGAGAAAAGACGCAAGAAAGAAAGAAGAGCAGAAAGAGAGAGAGAGAGAGAGAGAGAGAGAGAGAGAGAGAGAGAGAGAGAGAGAGATGTAGGAGAGCTACAAAAGAAAAAGCAATTTAACGACGAGGCTTGAATCACAGGATGTGAACGAAGGAAGGTTGTACGAGACACTCGAGAGCGCGAATGAGCGTGGAAGGAGCGTGGGACGGGGTTTGTTTCGCCACGGAAATGACGATGGTCTAATAAGTCCTGCACGCATCTCCTCACCTCACCTCACCTCGACTCACCACGCCATACCTCACTTCACTTCGCCTCGTCTCACCTCACCTCACCACCCCTTCCCTCATCACACCTCACCTCACCTCACCTCGTCTCGTCTTGTCTCGTCGTTGACTGTCCACTAGGTATAACAGAACTCTTTTTCAATTCGTTCTACATTTTCTTTTTTCTCTCTTTCTCTTTCTCGTTTTATTTTTTCTTTTTTTTCTTTTTTTTTGTTTTTCTTGGCACTATTTTACATTTAACTACTGCGCACGTATCATGGAAAGTCCGATTACGACGTACCCCAAGTATTAAAGATCTTGGATATTCTTTATTTTTTAGAAACAGAGCGGAATAAAGGAAGGAATTAATTATTATTGTTACTGCGATAGATATTGTCGACAATTTTATCGTTCAATCGTTTATCAGGATGGAGTGAATTATTTCTAAAGAAAACATTTTGTAAAAAAATCGAAATAATTCTTACGTTACTTTGCTTCGCGTTATTATTTCGTTTCTATTAGAGATTTTCGTATTTTTTGGAGGGGAAATATATATATATATATATATATATATATATATATATATTATGCAATCCTTTGTATTCATATCGTGAGCGACGAGAGAAAGAGAGAGAGAGAGAGAGAGAGAGAGAGAGAGAGGGCGAGGGAAGGACAAAAAAGAAAAACGCAGAGAAAATAAAATTTGTTTAATATCGACGCATAAATCGTTAGAAGAAAAAAAAACACCACGCGCAAAAAGAAGAAACAAAGAAAAAAGGAAAGAAGGAATGCCGCGAAAGAATCAATCTCTTATCGATCGATAATATTCGCGAATGAAACTAAAGGTCAAAGAGAAGAGAACCGAAACGAAACGAAACGAAACGAAACGAAATGAAACGAAACGAAACGAAACGAAACGAAACGAAACGAAGGAAAAGGAGAAAGAGATTTAGAGAATAGGATGGAAGGGATGGGAACGACGGTATAGAGTGGGATAGGGTGGGTGGGTTGGGGGTTGGGTGTGGATGGGGGCTAGGTTCGGGGTCGGCTGGAATCGTTGCTATTGTCGTGGAAGAAAAAGATGACCGGATCTAGGTCGTGTCTCTCTTCTCTCCGTGCTCGTTCGAAAATAAACGCTCGATTACCCGCCGCCAATTTGTTCCACATACGACGTTCGTCTCCTTAATCGCTTCGGCTCGGTTCTTTACCTTTTCGAAAGAAAAAGAAGCGAAAAGTAGAAGAGAATAGAATAGAAGAGGACAGAAGAGAAGAGAGGAATGGTGCGGAGAGGGGAAAGGTGGGGAGAAGAGAGGAGAGGGGAGCCGGACTCGTCCGCGTTCGACTTTCAACGGCCCTGAACCCGATCTGAGAGTAACTTTAGGTTAGCGACATAAAAGTCAGGCTTGGTAGGCACAGCTACTAGTAGTAATAGTAGTAGCACTACTACTATCACCACTATTACTACTAGTTCTATTACTACTACTACTACTACTACTACTAATGCAGAGGTTCACAATCGACAAAGAGATACTAGGCTATGTACGTTAGATGCTAGTAAGTGAGTGAGTTAAGTACTCGAACGTACCGGATACACGATATCGCGCGCAATAGACCCGTACCCGTACCCGTACCCTGGACACTACTCTGTGTACGTATCACGGTATCTAAGTTTCGAGTTCAGTTCGTTACGTGCCGGATATCAACGTCCTACGATTGGTCGCCGACGTTTCTCCCGACGGGGTCAATCGATCGAGCGAAACGGGGAAATAAAAAGGATAACGAGAAAAGTGTTTCTCTCGCGGAAGCGCAACCAAAACTGGCACTCAATTGCTCGAACGTTGAACTGAATGAGTCACTGGTAGGTAATTTAGTTATTTACATTGACGTGGTCTATCGAAAGTTCTCTTTCGATATATTTATTGCCTGTGTGGTCATCGGTGTTCCTTTTTTTTCTATTCTCTCTCTCTCTCTCTCTCTCTCTCGTTTCTGTATGTTTTATTTGTTTCTTATTTTATATTTTTTATTTCTTCAGTGGTTATGAGGTCACGTATATCCCCTCCCCTCTTCATTTTATTTTATTTTATCTTTTTAGTTTGTATTTATTTATTTACTTATTTATTTATTTTCTTCATTTTGTTTTTCAATTACCACTCACACGTCTGTTTATTCGTGTAACGTAACCGTAACTCATATAGTGGCGAACGTGTGTAATCTCTTTTTCTCTCTTTTTTTTTTTTTTTTTTCTTTTTCTTCAGTTAGAGGAAAAGAAACACCACATGGTTCCCTGGTGGTTAAACTTTGAACTCTCGAGAGTAGTACGTTAATAAACGAATAAAACTTTCTTCCAAAAGTCGGATCTCAGCGTTATAGTTATACCTCGGAATACTACTACTCTCGTTTTCTCGAATTAGGAAATTGCATTTTCTTATTAGCCCGAACGTTGTAATCGGCCGAATTTCCATCTCCCGATGGTTTTTAATCGGGAAAACGCTTTTGGCATAGGTACCTCTACTTTATGGATTCCGCAATCGTATCCGTATGGATAGAGGGGACGGCGAAGGGGAAGGATGAGGCGGGGTGGGTTGGAGGGAGGGACGGTACGTGCGGTTATGCGCATGACTACTTATACGCCGTTCGTTCACGAACGCGTATAATGCGAATTCACGATAACAGGATCTTGGCACCGGAGCAATACGGTTAATTTGTGCTCTAAGTCCACCGGCCATGCCGATTGTATGTATCGTATATGGAAAAGCAATGATACTCTCGTAAATTACTTTGATTATACTTTGCGACGATAAGCCGTAAACGAAAACATTTCGACTCCTCGTATCTTCTCTCTCTCTCTCTCTCTCTCTCTCTTTCTCTCTCTCTCTCTCTATTTCGAGCGAGATTCGTTCGAAACGATAGAAAAAGATATTTTCCATTGGAATCGAACGATTTAACCAACAATTGACATTAAATTCATTCGATGATTTCGAATAGAATTTGCCGACGAATCGACGAAACTTTATTTGGAATCTCCAAAAGAAAAAAAAGAAAAAAAGAAATAATAAACAAAGAAAAGAAAAGAAAAGAGAGAAAAGTGAAGAAACCAAAAAATTCGATCGAATAATATCCCGCTCGTTGTAGAGATAATTTATGTCGTTAATGATTTTCCCTTTCCTCCTCCTTTTTCTTCCTCTTCTTACTCTTCTTCCTCTTCCTCTTCTTCTCCTTCTGCTTCTTTTTTCTCTCTCGCAAACTACAGGGGCGTGGAGAGGGAAAAAGAAAAAATACATTTCGATGAGAAACTATTTCCATCGGTCGTGTCTTCGTTAATTCGAACGTCGCCGTTCGTCTCGCTACAATAAATGCATAAACAAAATACTTATAGCATCTGAAAGGATACGATACGATGGGTTTACGCGCGCAGGACGCGAATAACGGGATAGAAGTATCCATTACCGACAACTCGGTCGGCTCGGTTAAGATATCGTAAATGGAAACAGAGAAGTTTAATGGAGTTCCTGGTGTTTCTAAGTTTGTCAAACTTTTTTGATGGGTAAGCCTTCTCCTCCTGGCGACGGTGAGCTTCGAGGAGAAGGATGAAAAAGAGGAGGAAGATGAAGAAGAAAAAGAAGAAGAAGAAGAAGGAAGAGGAGAAAGAGGAGGAAGAGGATGAGAAGTACAAGAGATGGAATGTACGGAAAAATAAGATAACAGATCGTTTCGTATCCCTTCATGGTATACTCACGGAAGATGGTTCTGGTCTGACATCGTAGTAGTGCAGATAGAGACTTTAAACTTTCTCTCTCTCTCTCTCTCTCTCTCTCTCTATTTCTCTCAGCATTTTGCCTGGAGCTACGCGAAAGAGAGAGAGAGAGAGAGAGAGAGGGGGGGAAAGAGAAAGAGAAGAAAGATACGTCAGTTACTAGGTTACTACCTTACTTTCGTGTAAATCCTCGCGTTCGTGGAAACGGAGAACTCTTTAAAATTATGCTAATGCGACAAATCTTTCTCACGTTGCGAAACTAAGCCGCTTGTGAAACGCCTCTACTCCTTCGGCCGCTTTTTTCCTCCTCCTCCTCCTCCTCCTCCTCCTCTTCTTCTTCTTCTTCTTCTTCTTCTTCTTCTAGCCTTCCTTTTTTCAGCTTTTAATGTTGAGCGAGTCTCTCGCACCCTTTCCCCACCAGCCCTCGTTTTGTCTCTCGCCGTGGAGTCATCGGATAAAAAAGAGGATTCGTTGATCATCTCGTAGAGAAGGAGCGTCGTCGTTTCGGATAAAGAATCACGCTTTTACTCTCCACCCTTCGGCCAGAAGCAACCTAAAACCCTTATCATCCCTTCCCTCGCGTCTCCCTGTCCCCGTCCTCCACCTACTGTCAAGCTACTCCACGTGCGCACACCCCTCAACGCGCCACGGTCCAATCTCGTTCCAGAGACCCGTTTGTCGCGACCGTCGCGATGGAGAGAGAGAGAGAGAGAGAGAGAGAGAGAGAGAGAGAGAGAGAGAGAGAGATAGACGGACAAATATTTGTGGAATCGGCGTCGTTTCTGTTGAAGGAGATCCGTGGGAATAGAAAATTCGCGGTTATGAACGAGAATGGAAGCTGATTTTTGCGATTTCGTTTACTTTCGCGCGCTTCCCTTTATGTGAACGCACGCACGCCCAAGATGGAGAGATATATATATAGAGAGAGAAATATATATATGTATATATATATATAGAGAGAGAGAGAGAGAGACAAAGACGGCGATAGAAAAGGAAAGGAATAGACAAATCGGGGATGGAAAGAGAGAAAGAACAATGTTATTGCCTCGGCGAGGGACGACGTTATTTGAAAATCAATGAGACGAATATACGGAAGGACTCGAATCTGCTTTTCTTCCCGTCTTCTTCTTCGTCCTCTTCGTTTTCGTCTACGCCTTTCAATTTTCGTTCTCGTTTTCGTTCGCGTCTCCGTCTTCGTCTTCGTTTTCGTTTTAGTTCTCGTTATCGTTTTCGTTTTCGTTTGCGTCGTTGTGCCCCCTGTGCGAGGCCATGATAGGGGGTATAATAGGAAAGGTCGTGGAAACATAAGTTAGAGAAAAACCGTATTCTCGGTGAGATTTTTATTACGTGCTTACGTCGAAAAATCTAACTCTTTTAACCAGGTGTGAGTGTGAGTGCGAGTGTGTGAATGCGACTCTGTGTGTCTCTTTGTGTCTTCATTCTTCGACTTATATTTCTTTCTCCCCCTGCAACCCTCCCCTCCCCTCCCCTCCCTCTCTCTCTCTTTCTCTCTTTATCCTTCTTTCATTCATTCATTCAATTTATTTCTTTCTTCTTCTTCTTCTTCTTCTTCTTCTTTCCTTTTTTTCTTTCATTTTTTCTCCGTCCTTTTTTTTCTACTCGATTATCGCCGTTCCGATCGATAACCGTGTCGTCGCTCGTCGAATTTAAGTTTGAGTTTCCGTTTAAAACTAAGAACCACGCCGATATTCGTATTGAACGTACGATAATACGGCACAGTTAAACTTTTCCTGCTTTTATTTCGAAAGAGTTCTGCGTTAGATAGCGTACGTTCTTGGCACTCGACTTTATCCTCTTTCTCTCTCTGTCTCTCTGTCTCTGTCTCTGTCTCTCTCGTCTTCGTCTCGTGTTCGAGCTCGAAGAAAATTATCTTAAAACGGATAGGGGGTGAGGATGGGGTGTGGGAGTTGAGGTGGAGGATAGGACAAGGGGTAGGAGGGACAAGGAGACTTCGATCGAACCTCTTTTCGCAAGCGTCCTTACTCGCTCGTTGTCGTCGTCGTCGTCTACTTTTTCTTCTTTCTTTTTTTCTTCCTTCTTCCTTCATTTTTTCTTTTTCTTGTTCTCTCTCTCTCTCTCTCTCTCTCTCTCTCTCTCTCTCTCTCTCTCTCTCTCTCTGTCTCACTTTCCCTGTTGTTTTTTTCTTTTTGCTTTACCAAGTCTCTCGCCGTCTCTCTCTGTCTATCGTTCGATAATTTTCTTTTGTAAAAAGGAGAGGGTCGAAACATCGTTAGATAAGAAAAGTGATTATCCTAACTAATTCCACGATGCTGCTCATTATAAATCTTATTTATTAAACGATGTATATATATATATATATATATATATATATATATATATATGCATGTATTGCGTTTGTCGCAAGAGAAGACTGAAGTGAAGATCGGTGATGCGTGTTTTTTTTTTTTTGTAAAAGAAGAGAAAAGAAACAAACTTTTCGATCGTATATATATATATATATATATATATATATATATATATATATATGTATGTATGTATGTATGTATGTATGTATGTATGTATGTATGTATGTATTTATATATGTATATACTCGAGAAAAATTAACAAGGTCCGAAATAATACGATCGGTTTTTTAAACATATTTCGTCACGAAAAATGAAGATTTTTACTACGTCGGTTGTTAGATTCCAAACGAGGGATTTTTTTCTATTTTTTTTGTTTCTTTTTCGTAAGTTCCTCCTTAACCACCACCACCACCACCACCAAAGATTCGAAGTGTAAGCTCTTTCGAGCGAGAAAAATATAAACGAAGTTTACGGGATAGAATGGGATATATAATATATTCCAAAGAAAAGTCTCTGACAAATCTGACAGTTATTCTTAGGGCACGTATAAGTTATTATTTTACTTTTAACTTCTCCCGTGTAACTTGAATTTTTGAATACGATAGCGACTCGTTCGACGGTGTGAGAAAAAAAAAGGAAGATATAGAAAGAGAAAGAGAAAGAGAAAAAGAGAGAGAGAGAGAGAAGAACGCGAGTGAACTTTGAAAGTATAAAAGATCATCTTCTACTTGGAGGGGAAACTTTGTCGCGTATGCGTTACACCTGTTAACGTAGTTAAACGTATGTATATATATATATGTATTATATTCTATACGTTTATACGTATAGAATATGTTACAACATATGTACCTATATGTGAGCAATGCTTTTCACGAATATAGGAAAACCGAAAAGAGAAAGGAAGAAATAGAGATACAGACAAAGAAAGAGAGAGAGAGAGAGAGAGAGAGAGAGAGAGAGAGAGAGAGATGAAGGGAGAAGAGAAACGAGGACAACGACGATGACGCGTCGTAAGCCGAGCATGAAATCATTTATCTCCGGGATAAGCGTCGGAGAACGACGACACTCTTTCTTCCTTTTTACATGGATTTAAAGTTTTCTCTCTCCCTCTCTCTCTCTCTCTCTTTTTCTTTCTCTTTCATTTTCGCTCCTTTCTCTGCTACGTAGCATCGTTTCTTTTCTCTTTCCTTTCGCTCCAACACTCTCTCTCTCTCTCTTTCTTTCTGTTTCTCTCACGTCTCTTCATTCCAGAGACTAGACTAGACGAGACGAGACGAGAAAGAGAGAGAGAGAGAGAGAGAGACCACAGGCGATGGTGGAGAACACACCCTCGTAACTTATCTCAGTTACCTACCCGTTTTGCCGAGAACTTTCCGCGTCAGTCTTCTTCGTAGTCGAGCAATCAAGTGATGGTGAGGGAGGGGGGATGCTGCGACGTAATCCATGATCCATGGAGACGTCATCCGTGAAGATGACACAGCTACCCTCGCCTATCGTTCTAACATCCCTCTCTTCTTTTTCACTGTCTCTTTCTCTTTCTTGGTATATATATATATATATATATATATATATATATATATATATATGTATGTATGTATGTATGTATGTATGTATGTATGTATGTATGTATGTATATATGTATTCCTTCCACAGCTTTTCGTTGCTTGCTTGATCACGAAAATTGTAGCATAAGACGTG
Source organism: Dolichovespula sylvestris (assembly GCA_918808275.2). Taxonomy (NCBI): domain Eukaryota; kingdom Metazoa; phylum Arthropoda; class Insecta; order Hymenoptera; family Vespidae; genus Dolichovespula; species Dolichovespula sylvestris. The sequence goes on along the minus strand of OU964971.1, from coordinate 3,561,111 downwards.
AGAGACTTCAGTTTTCGAAAGATATTAACTACGAACGATTTAATATCCATCATCTCTCATTATTACTATTAATTAAAATCAACCTCGAGATTCTTAACTCTTTTGTGTCTGTGTCTGTGTCTGTGTCTGTGTGTGTGTGTGTGTGTGTGTGTGTATGTATGTGTAAAGTCTTGAATAATTTTATTATTATTACACGATCCTTTATTAACTGGATATATTAATACGGGTTTTCTCTTCCGTTTTAATTTTATACTCTGATATACTTAATTAGATTTACTTGAGAATATTCAAAGTTACGGTAGTTCAAACAATGATTATATAAATTGAATGAGAATTTCGTAATAATACGAACTATTCAATTTATTCGCGATTATTCGATTTAGAAAAAAAAAAAAAAAGAAAAAAAAAGAAAAATATTTGACTTTAATAATTCGTCGTCTCTCAGTTGCGTTCGTTTATTTTTTGTATCCGATCGTGTTTAATGAACAAAAGAAAGAAAATTGGAAGGATCGATTAAAGAAATCTGATCGATTCTGATAAATTATTATTCTGACAGATCGATCAATTTTATAGGATGGACATCGATCTATATCTATCTTATATATCTTGTTTATCTTATCTGTTTATCCATCAGACGGGATGATTCTCTCTTAACGCATAAAGGACAAGACCGTACCAAAGTTCTGTTCATGTTAGACGGAATGTAATACGAATGTAGCGAATCGAAGGACGTCGTAAATACATAGGTAGATAGATAGGTAGGTAGGTAGGGAGGTAGATACCTGACGATGGGACCCCTATATATACTGACACAGTGACCCTTTGAACATCGTACGTCATGAAATTAGCGAACCGTAGTCCGAAATTGTGCGGTCAAATGCGTCTTGATATGGCTTTGTGCGTTAAACCTGAATACGTATAGACACACACACACACACACACATATTAACATGTGGGTAAACCGAACAGAGATTCCAGGAATTTTACAATGATACGTCTCTCTCTCTCTCTCTCTCTCTCTCTCTCTCTCTCTCTCTCTCTCTCTCTCTCTGGTATTTGTCCTTCTCTGTATCAACAACTTAAGGGATCAGCTTTGGGAGATACCGGTCCTTTGTTGTGGTCTCGATTGATACTCACGATCGATAATCATATTCCGTCTTACAATTCATCTTATTAAATATATATATATATATATATATATATATATATATATATATATACACATCTGAATACATATAATGATTGTCTTAAAGAGGTGTCTACCAGAATTTATTATCAATAAATCTAGTAAGATTTCGGAAAAAGTCTGATACCCTCCCCATAGAGAATTAATCCAAAGCGGATGAATTGATGACGAGGATTTTTTACGCACGAATACAAAATTTATCTGGTCCGGTATTTTTTTTCGAAAAGAAAAAGAAAAGAAAAAGAAATCATTAAATTTTATTAATATTATAAGTTTTGTAATATTAATTTATAATAAATTATATAATATATATATATTTTTTTTATGTGTTATAATTTTATAATAAATGGTAGATACATTTCGTTGGAACACTGTATGTATATATATGTGTGTGTGTGTGTGTATGTATGTATTTATATACGATGGTATACACGTTGTTGAAAAAAAGTCGTAAACCCGATTGAATTAACTCGGACGAATGTTTTAGATACTCAAAAAGAGCAATAAAAGAGTTTTAAGACGATAATACGAAGTAACACGCATTGCAGCATCCAAGTTTATATACTTTGACCTGACATTCTCTCTCTCTCTCTCTCTCTCTCTCTCTCTCTTTTACACTTACCTTATTTATCTCTTTTCTTACGTCGTATAAACTTTCGTATTTCAACGATAACTTATTTATGTTTTAAACTTTGACAGTAAAACGTCAGACGTTTGGAGGTGTGCTATCGTTGATTTTTCTTTGCTTTCTTTTTTCAGTAGTAAAGCTCGACAACTGATCTGACGTCAGATCGGATAAAAATGTCTTTTAAATTGTCTGTTAAATTGTTTCTGAAATAAAACTCACAGTTTCACACACACACACACGCGTATGTTGATATCTAATTAAATATTACTTTTATAGACAGAAAAATAGGTAGAGAGAGAGAAAGAGATAGAGAGATAGAGAGAGAGAGAGAGAGAGAGAGAGAGAGAGAGAGAAAGGGAGATAGAGATTTATATAACGTTTCAAATACTTTATCTAACGGGTATACGTCTTCTCAGTTTTTTATATATTATATTTTCTCTCACATCGTACGTATATATATATATATATATATATATATATATATATATATATATATATATACACATATATATATGAGAGAATACTCGTGATAAAAACTATACGATCGAATTAAAAAAAGAAAGGAAGAGGCGGCGAGCAAGCCTCTCGTCGTAAAAATGCGTTTCGTGCTACATCGTTTCTTACTCTCTAGGAGAGAAAAAAGGGTGAGGAGGATCCGGGGGTGTAAGAGGGAGAGAAAGAGAGTGGAAATAAAACGAGGAAGAGATACAAAGAGAGAGAGAGAGAGAGAGAGAGAGAGAGAGAGAGAGATGTGAAGAAAAAGAAGAAGAGGAAAAAAATGAAAATGCGAAGAAAATAAAAGAGATTAAGAAAAACAAGAAAAAGAAAAGAAAGAAATATAACCAGCTAGAACTCTCAGAGTTGAATTCTTGAATACACTTTATTATTTCTACTCTTCTTTCGTCTTATTTATATGCTAACGCACTTTTATGGTACCTAAGGGGGGTCCCTTATTTTCGAGTACTGGTATCACTTATTTCCATCATGAAATCTCGTGCTCGTTTTTCACAACATCGACAACAACAACCTCTACAGAACCGTGTACCCGTACGTCGGAGTTCTCGAAATTGGTTCGTTCGTTGGAAAGAAAAAAAGAAGAAGAAGAAAAAAAGAAACGAAGAAATAAAGGAAAAAATAAAAAAGAAAGGAAACTAGTGCGTATGTATATTATACTCGAGTGGAGAAATAAAAATATGAGAGTAAAAGTGGTAAAGTGCAAATGGATGATCGTTATTTTGATTCGCCTTATAATCGCTTTATAATATATATATATATATATATATATATATATATATATATATATATATATATATATATATAATAAATACATATACATATATGTATATATTTTTCTCTTCTTCTCTTCTCTTTTTCTTTTTTCTACGATCTTGAATCGAGCAAAACGAACGAACGAACAAAAATCGTTAAGTTGACCGAACGAAATTATCTCCGAAAATTAATTAATTTCACGGTATATTTCGATAAAATTTCGATTCGGAGATAGGCGCATTGAAATCGATGTTTCAATTTACGTACTGTTGTTACGATCCTATCGTTAACTTTCTGTTTGTGTTCTTGGAAGTGTAGAATATTAATATGAATGACAAAATAAATAGGCGTCGGGTACACGTCGTCCTGCATAACGACACCTGGGACGTTCTATATCTGAAACGACAATTATATTTCAATAAATTTTCGTGTTTACGGTCTCTCTCACTTTATCTCTCTCTCTCTCTCTCTCTCTCTCTCTCTGCTCCCATGCGTATGTTTAATTGCAATCCGATCTTTTCGATTCGATATAATATTACTCCCAAGACACGATTATTGGACGCGTCGCGTTTAATAATTCCTATTTTTTTTCTTTTCTTTTTTTTTCTTTTTTTTTGTAAATTCGGAGCTCGTTTTTTCTTATTAAAAAAACAGAGAAGGTAAAATAAAATAAAATTCCCCATTTCGTTATATTCCTCCGTCGAATAAATGACGTCGTACGCGAGGAAACGCTTTTAAATTAAAAGGGGTTATATATTTTTTATGAATTTTTTCTTTTCGTTTTTCTTCAAAATGTTTATCAATATCAGCCTCCACCCTCCTCCTCTCTCCCACCCCTCTCCAATCCCACCGGGTCACGTACAAATATTATCACTTTTACAATTCGACGAATCGATAAATAAAAAATTGTTGTTTCTTGCGAAAAATAGAACGTTGGTGACGTTTGTAGTATAAAAAAAAAAAAAATAATTCTCATGCGTACTAGAGGAACTAGGTAAGAGCACGTTATATCACTGATGCTATGACGCACGTAGTAATACTCTCTCTCCTTTTCTCTATCTCTATTTCTCTCTCTCTCTCTCTCTCTCTCTCTCTCTCTCTCTCTCGCTCTCGCTCTCTGGCGATGGCAATGACGTCGAAACCACCAAAGACATCGACCAATCTCGTATCCTTGACGGATCTGACCTAAACTCAGGATCAATTAGAGAGAGTGAGTGAGAGAGAGATGGAGAGAGAGAGCTAGAGAGAGAGAGAGAGAACCTATTACGTATACGTGAGATCGATCAATTGATAATTGTATCACGTTGAGGATAAAAATGTTATATATATATATATATATATATATATATATATATATATATATCCTGTTAAATCCTTTACACGAAGTTCGCAAACTTCTTCGATATCCTTTTTTAATTCTTAAAATGTATTTTTGACGAGATATTTTCCATCAAAAAAAAAAAAAAAAAGAACCAAAGAAAGAAGGAAAGAAACGAAAGAGGAAATTAACTCGTTCGCGTATACAGATATATATTTGCAGCTAATAAATATTTCTTTTTTCGTTTTTCACTTTTTTTCTTTTATTTTATCTTTCTATTTATTCATTTTATTATTATTATTATTATTATTATTATTGTTGTTGTTGTTGTTGTTGTTATTATTATCATCATCATCATTATTAAAAACTGACGGTAGTTTCGTTTTTCTTTCTTCTCTTCCCGAGGGACGATTGGTGGAAGGAGGAGTGGGGTGGGTGGGGGTGGCGGTGTTGCAAAGGGGCGAGGAATAATTATTTTCGATTTTCTTCAAAGTTTTCGATCTTTTCCCGTCGAAATTATTCCACGCAACTCACGCTGTCGCAAAGTGTCCGAGTACTTTGCGCGAACGGGAAAACGAGCTTTTCGGATTTCCAATTATGCAAAGCCGATTTCGATCTAAACAACAACAAGTTCTCTTGGTTTTTGTTTTGTTCGAGGTGCGCGTTAGTCGAATCCATCCTCTAACCCAAACCCAACCCCAATCCCCTTCCCGCGTTCCCCATTCCCGCCGATAGAAGAACAACAGCAGAAATTAAAGTACATTCCGTTTCTACGGTTAACTGGGATCTTCGAACGTGACTTTACGCGTTTCTACGAATGAGTATCACGTTTAAAAACGGATTCGTATCTTGTACGAAAAGAAAATAACGAGAAATAAAGGACGAAAAGAAAGAAAAAGGAAAAAGAAAAAGATAAAGGAAATGTCACGATGTAATCCGAAATAATTAATTCTACTATGGTAGTAGTACCATTAAAATGATCACATTCAAGATATCACGAAAGTTATATTTTCTCTGTCCTCGTGAGTGTAGGTGTATGCGTGTGTGAGAAAGAGAGAGAGAGAGAGAGAGAGAGAGAGAGAGAGAGAGAGGAGAGAAAAGAGATAGATAGATAGAAAGACTCGGTTAAACTTCTTTGGAATATTAAAACAGCGGAAGAATCTTACGGATTTTCATCGAATTACGTTGAAGTACGGAAAACTGCTTACGGCGAATTTCTCTCTCTCTCTCTCTCTCTCTCTCTCTCTCTCTCTCTTTCTTTCCCTGTTTCTCTCTGTCTCTTTCTCTATCTATCTATCTATCTATCTATCTATCCATCCATCCATCCATCCATCCATCCATCCATCCATCTATCTCATTCTCCGTCTCTCGTAATTTCATCTATTCTATCTCTTCTTCCACCACCCTCTCCCTCCCCTCCCTGCTCCAACCCTATTTTAGAAGATGCAGAGTCGTACATACATAGATCAAAGTAGAGATCCATCTCTAGTATTAGATATACTAGACTTCCGTAGATGACTTCGATAGATGTTCTACGATATTCGTGATAATAGCTATTGCGTAAGATATAATCTGCATTCGAACCGCACGTTCGCGATAGCGCTAATTAGCTTCGCCGTGTTTTCGCCTCGAGGGTCGAAGGATGAGGTTTTGGGTTGGGAGTGAGAACGAAGAAGCCTTTTGCTCTTCCCTCATCTCCTCTCATCTTCTCTTCTATCCTCTTCTCGTCCCTCTCCTCTTTCCGTCTCTCTCTCTCTCTCTCTCTCTCTCTTTTCCACCCACATTCGCTATAGCTCTCTATCCAGCTTTCCGCAACGTGCAAAACCGCCTCCGACCACCCACCCACCCACCCTCTTTCCCCTTCACCCCCTGCTCCCCGCACCATCGTCATGGGAATTCCGGTTTCTGAGGAAACGGCTCGAAAGCATTCGTGGCTCGAAATGCATTGGTACACGGCTGCGAATACGATCTTTCACCCTTGGTTCTCTTCTCGGCCTCGTCCCTCGTTCACCCTTCGTCCCCTTCACAGCCCTTTCTATTCATCAGACGCAAGCACGGTGTTTGAGGCGCCATTACGACCGCTCTTTCCCCTCGACCGTCTCAGCATTCTCTCTCTCTCTCTCTCTCTCTCTCTCTCTCTCTGTCTCTCTCTCTCTACATACCTTTATCTCTATCTCCATCTCTATCTATCTCAATTCCTCGTACATAAATACATATATACGTACGTAGGTATATATATATATATTTTATATATATATATATATATATATATATATATATATGCTCGTAGAAAACCGTACGTACCTTTTCTAAGTGCACGAGGATACGCGTCTACGTAATCGTATGTCTCAACCGTGCTGTATGTGTGTATGTGCGTTCGCCTGTTTGTCCTCTGTTTGTGCGTGTGTGTGTGTGTGCGTGCGTGCACGTCTGTTTCCTCAATCCATCTCATACACGTTTCCAAATCGAATGCGTCTTTAAACTTTCTGCGGCATTCGTATGCCTAGGTGTTGTGCGAGAACGGGATGTGCATCGAGTTATAATCGCTCGAGAGAAAATACGAGAAGGTAGTGATATACCAGAATTTGCGGTTGAATAGAACGAGCAGATGCTTAGAACGTGTTTATCGTATTGCGTTCCTTTGTCAGCCGATTATAATACACGAGGATTTGTTGTGCGACGACTGTGCGTGTGCGCCGATGCATACATATATGCGTGTCCTTAGCGATTTAGTCTCTCTACGTCCTTATCTATATATTCTGATCTCTTCACGAACGAATGGTATTATATTAATTATTATTATTATTATTATTATTATTATTATTATTATTATTATTATTATTATTATTATTATTATTATTATTACTGGCATTATTTTTTTAATTCTTTCATTATATTGAAAGTAAAATACAAATAATAGAAATTGAAATTTCGTTATTAATTAGCAAAACGCGGAATCGTTTGTTGCACTGAAGGATATAAATTCCATTTAAATATTTTACGTGTCGAGCATATAGCAAAAGAGTGAAACATATAGAAAGAGATGGAAAGAGAGAAAAAGAGAGACACACACAGAGAGAGAGAGAGAGAGAGAGAGAGAGAGAGAGAGAGAGAGAGAGAGGTGAATACAGTTCAGGTACGGTAGGACTTGTATAGTTTCCAGATGTCTCCATCGAGATATTCGCATCTGGATGCTAGAAAGCAAAGTGGACACATGCGAGCAACTGGGCGTGTTTCACGCGTGTTGTACGTGTTCTCCTCTTCCTCACTTGCGCGGTAGTGTGGTGTGTGTGTGTGTGTGTGTGTGTGTGTGCGCCACTCGTTCCTCTGCATCTTTCTATTCACTATATATTCGTATATAGTCATCTTTCTCTCTCCCTCTCTCTCTCTCCCTCTGTGTGTGTGTGTTTGTGTGTGCATACAAGTGGTCGCGTCCTTGTGTAAGTATTTGTATGTAAAGTACTATGTTCACTCGTAGTACGTGTCTCTCTACTACGCGGTAACGTTCCGGAATGGTTGGCTGATGCATTTAAGCTCTCTCACCCCTCTTCCAAGCTCAAAAGAGAGAAAGAGAGAGAGAGAGAATGAGAGAGAGAGAGAGAGAGAGAGAGAGAAAAGCTCGCTTCGGCATTCTGGCAGTTATTTCGTTCGGCTTTCATTTATTTCGTGCGTTTCGCCTTGCGGAAAGTTCGCGCGATCTTTCGCGTACGAAATCCGCCGGGTGTTTTCTCCGGAAATTACGATTAGGTAGGATGCTTCTCTGAATAATTGGGAATTCTCTTCCTAAGGGTAGTTCTTTTCTTTCTTGTAACTTTATTTGCGTGTATGCGAGTACGTACGTACGTACGTACGCGCGCGCGTGTGTATGTGTGTGTGTGTGTGTGTGTGTGTGTGTATGCATATGGGTACGATATTTCGTTTATTTAAACATGGCGATGTAATTGAATTATATCGAGATTAATATCGTTTCGGTAATTTTTAATTATTCTTTTTTTTTTTTTTTAATTTTTTCTTTTTTTTTTTTTCAATTTGTTCATTTTGCACGTCAAGTATCCGTACATTGATTCTTTTTGACGTGCATACCGATACGGGTAAGATCGAAAAATAACTTGTAAATATGCGACGAATGAGAGGTTTCGATTGAAAGTGAAGTAAAATCGAAAAATGTAAAAAGGGGGGAAAAAAAGAAGAACAGGAAGAAGAGAGGAAGAAGATAAAAAGGAAAAAAAAAGAAAATTTCCATTTCAACGACGAACCTCGAGCACTCGATCCATTTGCAATTCATCGGATTTTCTCCGATCGGCAAACCGCGACGAATTTTCTCAAGCTCGCTTTTTTTGTATTTTTTGTTTGTTTTAAGCCGCCATTATTTGTACGTAACATACGTCGTAGTAGTGATGGTAGTGTGTAGTAGTAGTAGTAGTAGTAGTAGTGGTAGTGGTGGTAGTAGTGGGTACTACCGTGTATGGCAGAACGAACGTGTGACGACTGTTTTTAAGGATATTCGAATGGATCGAAGATAGATTTGTTGTATTCTTCCTGTACTTTCTTTCTATTTCTTTTTCTCCTTCTCTCTTTTACCCTTTCATCCGGAAAATCCTATTTACCGTCACTAGTGAGGACATATTTCTCTTGGGAGAACAATCATCGTCAAACTGGCGATGAGACTTTCGTGCGTATTATTATGCCCATTTCCGAATTTACTCTCTCCCTCTCTCTCTCTCCCCCCCCCCCCTCTCTCTCTCTTTCTCTGTTCGAGGTCATAGTCGAAAAAATATGATGAAAAAATATATATATATATAACTATCGTAGAACGATCGTCGCTTTAATTTCAAATTATTCACGGATAAATATAAATACGCTGCTATAAATAATTCCTCGTGCCGTGTCTCGTGGATTTTATGCGTTTCGTTTGGGATACTTTCGGAAATAAAGGAAGAAGGAGACGACGAAGGAGAAAAGGGTGAAGAGAAGGAAAGAAAGAAAGAAAGAAAAAAGTGGAAAAAGAAGAACAGTCGTTGGCAACGATCCGCTCATTTCGCGGTCAAATATATTTAAGCTTATATAAATTTGTACCTCCGACCGTGCTTATTATAAGCAATCATTTTCACGTCCGGAGAGGATGGGGGCAGGGGAGCGGTCGCAAACATACAGGATTATATTCTGTAGCATTACGTTATATTAGCAAAACGTAAAGCCGTGAATTCGAGTGGTTCTCGCTTATCCGCGTATAGTATAGATTTGTATTTTGGCGTGAAAGACAAAAAAAAAAGGAAAGAAAAAAAGAAAAAGAGAAAAAAGTCGAATAACGAGAAACTCGATGCTCTCTCTCTCTCTCTCTCTCTCTCTCTCTTTCTCTTACGAAACATTCAGATTCGATTGTTACTATTTTATCGTATTATTCTCATTAATTATTTAGGGAATTGTTTCGCGATAATCTCTCTCTTTCTCTCTCTTTCTCTCTCTCTGTCTCTCTCTCTCTCTCTCTCTGTCTCTCTTTCTCTCTCTCTCTCTTGGTTTTTTATGGTGGTTGTTTCCTACGGAATTCTCTTGAAATTAAAAAATACTACGAATACGTTAAATTGCGATCACCGGTATAAATTCGGTTAGAATGTTTGCTACGGTTTTATCCCTCCCTCCCGCCCTCCCCCTCTCTCTTTTCTCTCTCATCGTTGTAATTTGCTTCCCTTTTTATAATAATAAGCGAGAACGTTGGTTCGAAACGCGCGCGCGCATAACTCCATCGTTTTTTTAACACTTAATCCAATTA
>OU964971.1:3530940-3545940 GCA_918808275.2 Dolichovespula sylvestris | reverse complement strand
TTTCTTCTCGTTTATTCTTTCTTTCTGTTTTGCTTTTTTTTTTTTTTCTTTTTAATTTTTTCTTTTCTATTTTTTTTCCCCTCATCCAGTTTTCCACGTTATCCCACAATATAATACTACATAGGTATACTTACATGGATACCTATCGATTTTACAATATCTTCCTTTATCCTTTTAAATCTTTCGTTATCGTGTTTTCGAGTTAAACGAGTAAGGAAAAGAGAGTGAGAGGGGGAAGAAAGGTAAGGAGGAAGAGAAAAAGGAAAAGGAAGGAGAAGAAGAATCGCGATTATAAAGCCGGCACACGATTTCTTGATGCTTCGAGTATTCCTTTAGCTTCTCGAAGTGCCACTTAGATCGTCGTTACTTCCTTGAGCTCTAATGATCTTAGGATCTTCTTTCTACATCTTTCTATCTCTTGCTATCTCTCTCTTTCTCTCTCTTTTCCCTCTCCCTCTTTTCTTCCTCTCTCTCTCTCTCTCTTTCTCATCAGTGATATGTAACATATCGATAAAAACGTTCTTACGTCGCACTTTCGCTACGTGCCGGTGTTGGTAAGGACGACGGTAATGGCTATCAGAAGTGTCAGGGCCTCGAATCCGTAACTGTCGTTAAGGGAAAGCTAACGACATCTTTTATCGTTTATCTCGTCGTTTTCCCGAAAGAAGAAATAATGCCATCTTGAAGGATGCGCTTTGTTTTTTTATTTCCTTTTTCTTCTATTATTTTTCTTTTTTTTTTTTTTTCAACCCACTCGTGGAACGCGGAACAATTTTATTTTATTATATTTTATTTTTTATGGAAGACTACGATCATCGCGAATGCCGATGATACACGATACTTTCTGTCTATTTTTTTCTTCTTCAAATACATGCACATCGTTTATCGTACATCACAATTTTTCTCATCGTTATCGAGAGCATCGAAGTATTTTTTTCTCGTTTGAGAAAGAAGAGAAAATTAATTTTAATATTCTTTCTCTTTCCCTCTCTCTCTCTCTCCCTCTTTCTTTATAATACCTAAGTACATAGTTTATCTTAAAGGACGTCGTCCTTTACTACTCATCGTTTAGAACTAAGTATAGCAATCTAAATCCGATCGTTTATCGAGTGACAGAAGACGCCGCCGCAGTGGTCTAGACATTTTCTATTTTTTATCTACTTTTTTCTCAACTTAAAAGATCGATCGTTTATTACACACATATATATATGTGTGTATATATATATATATATATATATATATATATATATATATATATTTCGCACGTTCCTTAGATTAACGACCGGTAGGATTAATCTGAAAGGATTACCAGCACCATGCTATGGAGAAAAGTCATCTATTAATCATCGATCGGATCATTAACTCTTGGTAAAGACAAAATATGGGGTTTACCTCTAAAATCTTCCTTTTTCACGAGCCAACCCAGACATAGACTTCCCCCTCTCCCTCACGACCTTTTGCCACCCTTCACCACCCCCGTTCGATTCGCCGCCTCCTCCTCCTCCTCCTCCTCCTCCTCCTCCTCCTCTTCTTTTTCTTCTTCTTCTTCTCTTCCCTGTTTCTCTGCTCCCTCGAGCAATAGTTTTTTTCTTTCTCTCTTTCTCTACCCCTCTATATCTCTCTCTCTCTCTCTCTCTCTCTCTCTCTCTCTCTTTTAACAGAGAGAAAAGTTCGCGAACTCTCACCGTTACTCCTCGCTCGAAAGCATAAATCTCTTTTTTTCGAGAGTGCACGTTGTAATTAGCAAACATTCCGTAGCTCTATCCCGAAATGTTCGGCTCTCGTATTTCAAGGATTTGTGTGCGTTATGTTTGCCCGCGTGTTTGTGTTTGTGCGTATCCGTGTGTGCGTGTGTATATATATATATATATATATACACATGTATATGTCTGTGTGTGCACCGCATACACCCTTCGCACTATAATCGACCAAGGCTGAGCCTGGTTATTTTTTCTATCTTCCTTTTTCTTTTTTTTTTTTCTTTTTTCGTCGAATTAAGATGTCCGGATAATAAACGCGTAATATAGTCCCTTGAAATATCGACGTTAATAGTAAAGTTTTTGTCGTAGTTGGCAGACAAGTGCACCCTTACGCGTTAGCTAACTGCAAATGCATATAGATAACGTAATATAACGAAGCTCTGCATCTCTTTCGTTCTCCATCTCCCCCCTCCCTACCCTCTCCCCCTACCCTCAGCATCATCATTCGTCTCTATCCGTCTCGGTTTTTTTGCATTATTATCGGAGTAATGATGCTTGTTGGATCAAGAGGAGGATATCATCACGTAATTATTACCGTACTCGGTGGGAAGGAGTACGTGGAGATCAACGATAATACGGCGCACGATGACGCCTTACAATGTCGAATGTCAGAAACCCTTCGTGGTTTGTCTTTTTTTACTTTTCCATTTTTGTTCTTTCTTGTCCTACTTGTTTCTCTTTCTCCCTTCCTCCTTCGTGTTTCCTGTTTTTTTTTTCTTTTTTTTTTTTTTTTTTATACTTCCCGACATTGTTCGCGATAGGGGTTAATTAACGAATTTTAACATGACGCCAAAGTTTCGCATTAGTTTTCTATAGTCCTTGTTTTATTTAACGGGTTCTTTGATGCATCTCCAAAAAAAAAAAAACGAACAGCCATGCTAGGTGTTTATATGTATATATATATTTTTTTGTTATTTTTATATATTTGTTTTTCGATTAATTTGGTACAGCCGATGACGTCAAACGACGTCTCGCATCCACGGTAGAAAAAATTTATTAGCCAATTACCGAATCTGCGTTAAGGGGGGAAAAATTGTGTGTGTGTGTGAGAGAGAAAGAGAGAGAAAGAGAGAGGGGGGCGAAGGGAAAAGGAGAAAGACGATCTCTTTTCTTCTATTAATATTATTATTATCATTTTTTTTTTTTTGTTTAGTTCCAATAAAAATTTCTAAAAGTTTATATCTGCTCCGTATACTAACGCGATGTTATCACGAAATGGCCTTATCTCAATAGATATAATTCACAGATATCGTTTGTAACAGAACTCGAACGTAAATACTAATAATTATTTACGTATTAATCCTTAACAATCGAGTGAGTAGCGAAACGAATTTGTTTGTTACGTTTATATATATATATATATATTTTATCATTTAATCGTAAAAATATGAATTATCGTTCGTCCATTCGTTCAACGCACTTTTCACTCACGAACGAAATTCTGGTAAGGTTGGTCGTTAATTAATCGAATGGCGAACGTGTGGCGTGGCGGCATGGGTAGGGGTCGAGGGGTCGAAGGGGGAGGGACAAAGTATCGCCGAACGTTTCGTTTCGTTTCGTTTCGTTTCGTTTCGGCTACGATAAAAACTAACGAGAATCGACGAATGCAAATCTCGTTTAGCCGATAACGCAGCTCGATATTTAAATGACTTTCATTAATCTTCGGCGATGCATCCGATGTAACCCGGCGAAGTCATTTAATAAGTCCGCTTCTGGTGTAATCTAAAAATGGATTCATGGGAACAACAGTTGCGTTCTATTTCGCGAAATGGAGACAGAGAGAGATGGAGAGAGAGAGAGAGAGAGAGAGAGAGAGAGAGAGAGAGAGAGAGAGAGAGAGAGAGCAGGTGCATACCTTTGATCGATAGTTCTGGATTTGGTAGAAGGAAAGGAAGCCACCTGAAATTCAAGAAAAATAATATGAAACGAACGTTTCACCTTTTATGCTCTTTATTCGAGTTTCGTCCTCACCCCCTTCCTCCAACTCCATCTCCTCCTACCAACATTCAACATCCAACATCCAACACCAACACCAACATCCGACACCAACACCAACATCGCCGGTATGAACCTTTATGAAGGAGAAAAGAGAGAAAATAACATGAAGTGGTAAAATCCAAGAGAATACGATTAAATTAAAAAAGATGAGATACCTCCTAAGAGATAGGTAGTATAAATAAAATAATTAAGGGTCGGAGGTAGCATTCTCACGGGCAACGAGGTGCTTTTAAAAAACGTAAACTTGAGAAGGAAAAATGAGAGAAAAAGAGACAGAAAGAGAGAGAGAGAGAGAGAGAGAGAGAGAGAGAGAGACGAGGGAAGCTTTAATAATGCTCGGTAAAGAATTTAAAAAAAAAAAAAAAAAAGAGAAAAAGAGTAAGAAAAGATTGAAACTTAAGATTTAACGTTAAAACGAAAAAGATAGAAAGAGAGAGAGAGAGAGAGAGAGAAAGAGAGAGACGAGGAATGATATACATATTCATTTCTCGTTCACTTTAAAATCTACGAACAAATAAATCCGATAATCTCAGTCGATCTTATAAAATGATTGAGTGAACTTAAATTTATGCCGAAGAAGACTAACACATACGATACGTACATAGACTAATGTATCTAACATAAGGCGTGTATATATATATATATATATATATATATATATATATATATAAATATACACGCCTTATAGAGTGTCCAATAAGTTTCTTCCTCTTTTTTGATGCGAAATGAATACACGATACGGAAGAAACTTAGGGTGGGGTGAGGTGGGGACACCCTAATATATATGTATGTATACCTGTCTCTATGATATTATATATTTAAAACGCATGACTATCTGTGTAAGTTTATCCGTGTGACGTGCGATATTCCATGAATACTCAACGTACCAACCGGGCCTCTCCATAACAAACGCGATACTTTTGAATAATTCCATCGTACAATGAAAATCGAGCATTTTTCGGCCCCGTTTTATTCGGTTCACGTGAAAGCCAAGCCGAGAGCCAGCTCGAGAGTTTCGCACACGTCCTTTCGTTTATCATCGAGCACGCGATCGTTTAAAAAACAACGTTATCCGTCGAGTTTTCATCCCTTTTGTTTCTTTATTTTATTCTCCTTTTTTCGTTTTCTCCCTTAATATCTATTATATTATTCGGGGATGGAAGAGAGGAGGGAGAACGGAGAGAGAAAAGGAAAATGTCGCGTCGTCGATGGGCGCGAGGTGGGAGGGAGGGGTGGGAGGTCTGGGCGGGCGAGGTGGCCGGAAGATAGGAGGAGAAAGAATAATAAAGAAAATACAAGAAAAGAGAGAGAGAGAGAGAGAGAGAGAGAGAGAGAGAGAGAGAACGTGGAAGCTGGTAGATTGGGTTAACAGATATTGAAAATAAACCCTGAAAACGTGAGACCATAAGTTTCGACCGTTACGTAAGAGAATTAATGGGGAGGGGTGAGGATAAGGAGTGGGGGAGACATATAATGAGAAAGAGAAAGAGAGAGAGAGAGAGAGAGAGAGGGAGGGAGAGGATGAAGTATAAGTAGAGAATGATGGCGGAGTCCGGTGGAGAATTCAACGAAGCAAGAATTCTTAATTATACATACATACGTATATGTATATATGTATATGCACGCATCTATATATCGTCTACATCGTGGTCCCACCGTTTCAAAGGTTCAGTCTGGTTCTCTACGTTTGTGGGTTGTGTGTAGTTTCCCTTGATAGATATTCCAGTTAAGATAAGACGGTAAGGCGACGACGAAGCGTTTTACAGGGACGCGTCTTGTTCACTCTCTACGATGGAAGAAGTTGAAGAGAAGCTTTTGAAGAGAATGGTCGTGTAAGAAGAAGAAGAAGAAGAAGAAGAAGAAGAAGGAAGAGGTGATGGTGATGGTGGAAGGAGGAGGAGGAGGAGGAGGAGAAGGTGAAGAATTGCTTCGTGGGATTCTCCCACACGAGGCACGCACCGGAACACACTTCCTCCTACTTCTTACGTAGCACCCTTCGCTCATTTTTACCTCTCTCTCTCTCTCTCTTTTTTGTCTCTCTTTCTTTCTTTTGTCCCTTTACAACGTGTCCTTTCACCTCTAAAGACCTAAAAATGGCCCGAAGCGAGGACACCGTACACGGTGAAAGGATCCACCCGATTTTACCCTCGTTCCCATCCGGCGGTCGTTTAAAACTCGGCTAATGAGGTGTCATTCGACTACTCGCTCTGTCGACTTTTCAAAACGCTTCCCCTTCTTCACTCTCCCTTTCTCTCTCTCTCTCTCTCTCTTTCTCTCCCTCTCTATCTCTATCTATCTCTATCTATCTATATATATATATATATATATATATATATATATCTTTCTCATCCTACATCCTCCTCGTCGTTCCTTCAGTCTTCTCGCGAATTAATTTCGTAGAATCGCTTTTTCCTACCAACCCCTCAATCCCAAACCATCCTATACCACCCTCAACCCCAAACCATCCTATACCACACTCATCCCGCATCTCCCGAAGACCGGTCTCAGATTATTCCAATTTTACCGTCTAATATTTCTATAATCCATCTAGGTGATTACGACGATAGAGACAAGTTTAATTCCTTAATTTGACAAACTGAACTACTGTGATCGTAACCCAACCCAACGCGCGCGCCCACACACACACACACACACAACAATTCCATCAAGAATATCTTTAATCGAGTCGATCGTTTCCAGTTTGGTCTTAGGATCTATCTACCTATCTATCGGTTTACTCAGAATTTGATTGTATTTACATGTTACAGAGAGAGAGAGAGAGAGAGAGAGAGAGAGAGAGAGAGAGAGAAAGAGAGAGAGAGAGATTGTTATTGAACTTCATCCTTTCAATCAATTGAATTACTCGATTCAATTTCAAAATTCGAATCATGAATTAATCATTGCAATTATTTAATGAAAGAATTAATAATAATCCTTCGATTGGATTATTTTCTTTTCCTTTTTTATTTTTTTTTTTTTTTCATTTCTCTTCTTATCCATTCTTTCTCTAAGCCCCTCCGGACGAAGTTACCGTCTTGGGACGAACTTCGTCGCTTTTTTTATTCTTTTTCTTTTTCTTCCTCCCTCCCACTCTCTTCTCTTGGCTACCATTTTTGAACAGGTTAGAAAGAGAATGGACTTTTTTCCCCGGCCACCACCCCCTCCCGCCCCGTTACGTTAACTATGTAGCCGATGAAAACGTATTGTAATTTTATGCTAACAAAGCAAACGATGGTCGAACGCGTGGATAAGAAAATTGGAGCATGTCCAAAATATAGTATAACTGGTAGGCAACGATGAAAAGGTGTGGGAAGGGAAGGGAAAGGGAATGAATAAAGGAAGGAAGGAAGGAAGGAAGGAAGGAAGGAAGGAAGAAAGGAGCCGTCCTCGATGGGGAAAGAATAATGAAATGTCCAAAGAGAAAGGTTCATCTATCTTGTCGACGCACGGTCAGCTGGCTTAACTTCGCCAACGGTGAAGACGACAGTTTGTATAATTATATATGTCCGAGGGGGTTGCTTCTTCAGCTCCGTGTCCTCTGAAAATGGTATAGTAATAGTGCTCTCGATGCTCTCCAACTCTGGAATTTGGAATCGAAATCGAAAAATGTCATTCGCCTGCGAGAATAAGAAAGAATGAAGGAGAGAGAGAGAGAGAGAGAGAGAGAGAGAGAATAGTTTTCGACGAAGCGTGAAATACGTTGGTAAAATGGTGAAAACGAAATTTTCTGAACCTATATATTATATATATATATATATATATATATATATATATATATATATGTATGTATGTATGTATGTATGTATGTATGTATATATATATATATATTCTTTCTCCTTCTCTCTTTTCCTTTCCCTTTTTTTCACTTGTTCTCTTTTTCTCCCTTATAATCCTTCTTCTTCGTAACTAACTAGCTCGGCGAACGTTAATCAATAAATAATTCGTTCGTTTGATGATAGTATAATATCGTTCGAATAAAAATCGATTGCGAATCGTCGACGTTTCATTTCATCATTCGTAGAACATGGAATCGTTTTATGGCGAAAGTTGTGTTAACTTTTGGGACAAGCAAGATATTGGTATGGGATTAAAATCAATCGAATGTAATCGGTTGAACATATTATAGGGGAATAAAACGTTTTATATTCTCTCTCTCTCTCTCTCTCTCTCTCTTTCTCTCAATCTACATCAGATTTCTTATAATTCCGAGAGGATTTTTATAGCGAGTAAAATAAAAATCAAAGATTACCTATTACCAGTTCAGTTACATATATTACATTCAAGTACATACTTATACGTACGTAAGTACGTACACCAACATACATACATATATATATATATGTGTGTGTGTGTGTGTGTGTGTGTGTACGTACGTACGTGTAAACATGGTAGAAGTGTCGCTACTGCGAATAATAGTGGGTGGTTATCTCGTAAGATGGGTACTTTCATAATATGTTCTTCCATTGAAGCCGAAGCTTTTAGTGTATGTCGATCGTCAAACATAGTTACGTACCGTCCGGTTAACGTTCTAACCTTATGTGAAAAAAGCTATGCGTCGGTTAAGTATCTCTAAACGATGGTTTAAGCAGGAAGATGGTAATATTCGGTAGAATGGTCGGTCCACCACCTTCCTCCCCCTCCCCTCCCTCTCACTCTCTCTCATTCTACATATGCGAGTATGTCCTGGTAAGTAGGGTTTTAGCGGCGACCCTTTTACGGACGATAATCGTAAGATCTTATGAGAACGGGGAGATAGAAAGAGGAAGAAAGAAGTAACGACATTAAAGGCATATATAAATAGTCGAGAGGAAGAGCCGTTGTGACGGGCTGGATGGTGAGATGTGAGGGTCGGCAAGGGTGAGGGAAGGGGGAGCGGTGGTGGTAATGTGGAAGTAGGCGGCGGTTACACGTAGTTCGGTAATATAGCCAGAGTTGGACATCATAACTCCTTTAGTATAATATCCATGTGACGCGTGTAGACCAGGAAAACGCAAATAGCTGTACCTAACCCGAATACATGCGCATGCGAGGAAATTTGTACGACGACGACTAAGACAACGACGACGATGAGGAGGAGGTAGGGGACAAGGAGGAGGACTAAGGAGAAGGGGGAGAAGGAGGACGAAGAGGACGACTAGATAGAGTTTGCTAGCGCGCACAAGCCGTACGTGACTTCTCGGACAAGTACTTACGTCTTTCTCCTTTCTGCCCAAACCTTTAGCATCATTTCCTCTCTCTCTCTCTTTCTATTTCTCTTGCTCACACATACACTCTCCATCTAACCTTCTCTCCTTCCCTACATCTATCTTTCTTTCCCTTCTATCGTACAACCCCAGGATTCCCTGGAAGCTCTCCAGCGGGGCTGTAAATATTTATACCGGCGGAGCGTGAGAAAATTCTGAAGTGTGTGCAGCTAACCGGTAAGTGCGGCACACAGCGCTGCTCGGCATGGTATGGTATGGTATGGTATGGTATGGTATGGCGCGGTGCGTTGTGCGGCGTGCGGTGGGGTGCGGTGCGGTGCGGTGTAACGCGCGAGGTGCTGCCCTTGTATATATATATATATATATATATATATATATATATATATATATTCATGTATATGTGTGTGTGTGTGTGTGTTATATACTGCTTTGTAGAATGGAGACGTAGCAAGCAAAAGTAGGAGGAGTACCAGAGGTACAAGAGAAAAAATGAGGAGGAAAGAGAGATATATCGCGGACGGAAGTTTAAAACTCCAGACTTGGTACCTCCCCACCTTCGGACCCTATTTCACTCTCTCTCTCTCTCTCTCTCTTTCTCTTTCTCTCTCTGTCTCTCTGTCTCTTCGTCTGACTGTCTCTATCTCTCTTTCTTTATTTCTTCTTTTTTCTTCTTCTGTTCTTCTTCATCGTGACTTCAGGGACTGGACCTTGGCATCCGTTGGGAGGCGTCATGATGAATAGCCAATAGTCTCTCTCTCTCTCTCTTTCTCTTTCTCTTTCTCTTACTCTTTCTACATAAGTACTTACTTAGTTACTTACTTACTTACTTGTTTCTGTACGATACGAGCGAGGGCAGACGTTCCGAACGAGCGTCATCTTGATTTTAGTGTCCCGACCGATCCATTTGAACCGATAAGAACCTAAATAAGTAGGTATTCTCGTTAACAGCCAAGTTTATTATCGGGCCAGTTCGCTCTTGGCAAGGACAGGTAACTACAGACGTTCTCATGCATTCGTATAACAAATGTATCTAACTTTAATCATTGGAAAATATATATCTTTAACATGTACATATGTACGTCGTTAAATGCGGATAAGCTTTACGGCTTGCCTGTGAATCTAACGAGTTAACAACGAGTGGGGGTGATATGAATAATTAGTGTGTGTGAGAGAGAGAGAGAGAGAGAGAGAGAGAGAGAAGAAAACAAAAGAAAAAAATTCATTACCTCCTAGGTTTTACCGACTTTACTTACTCGAGCGAAAAGAAATGTTGGCGGGGGATGAATACAAAAAAAAAAAAAAAACAAGAAAGAAAAAAAAGGGAGAAAAAAAGAAAGAAAAAATTTTAAAGAAAGAGGGAAAGAGGAAAGAAATAAAAAAAAAGAAAAGGAACGAACGAACGAAAACAAAAGGAGAATATATATAACAGAAAAAGGACGGCTCTTCTTGTTGTACGCGCCGAGTCTTTAAGCTTTGTTAAAAGTCCCGGTGGTCACGTGTATACACGTCTTCTTTACTTTCTTTCTCGTATTATAATATCCAGTCGAGTTTCAAACACGCTGACTGAGACACAGGTACAACCAACAACTTTTCCGTAGTTTGCTTATCATCATTTTCCTTATTAAAAATAATAACGAGTAAAGTCGTTAGTAGCAGTAGTAGTAGTACTCGGTGCAGCAGACCGACTACTTTAAAGGATCTTTTTTTTTTTTTTATATATCATCGCTAATCGAAGAAAAATTTAATCGATATAACATCAAATAAATCCTCTGCGATACTTTGAAAAGTTGCGAAGGTGTAATCCTATTTTTTATTTTCTTTTATTATTATTATTTTTTTTTTTTTTTTTTTTTAATAGATAAAACCGTGTAATTAAAATTTCGAGAGGACGATGGATAATTAGGACGAGAGAAAAAAAGAAATGATAACGATAACATGGATGATTGTTGAACGGGATATCAAACGGGATATCACATCATTGAACGGGATATAAAATTATTCTTGATGATCGTTCGATTAACAGTTAAATAAAAATTGTGAACGTGTGTGCGTAAGCAACGTACTCGTACATACATATTTAGGTTAAATGAGCGTACAATTTTACGATATTAAACGAGATAATAAAATTATTTCTCTTATCGGTATTGCTTGCCTTTTGCTATTAACAAAGTTGACTAAACGTCGAATCGCTATTGAACCGTAATACAACATCAGCTGTTAATGCTTCGTAAAGTTAGTCGTTATAACGGGAAGTAGTAGAATAATTACCGAAGGTATGTATATATATATATTTCCGAGTAAATTGATCGAAGACACGCCTGAATTCGAGGTGCGCTTCGAACGTTGAAGACATTCTAAGACGCGTTCAGGACGCTTCTAAGGGATGCTACTTGATTAATCTCGATCTAATTAAGTCACCTTCCTCGACGATCTTGCGAGGAACCCCTCGAATGCGACACACGTGAGCGCTCTAAGTAAGAGTACGGAATGAGTTCTGAGACGAAAGCGAGAGATAGATACATAGATACATAGATAGGTAAATATATATATATATATATATATATATATATATATATATATATACAGAGAGAGAGAGAGAGAGAGAGAGAGGTTATGTATCGAATAAGACGCGCTATATATTCACATAACACGGATCAACTTAAAAGGTGACTCCAATTAGATTCGAGAGAGATCGTTTACACAAACTCGATCTCCGTTGTCTTTAAGGAAACTTCATTTTCATCCCTCTTTCCTTTTAAATATTTATCCACGGATGCTATTCGTTTGAGATCGAGTTTAAGGACGAATAAAGTTTTGTATTATTGTTTTGTATTATTCTTTTATGAATGAGACGCCTTCGAATGAAATCGACATATTCGTGATTGCGACGTTTTTCGATCGTCAAATTACAATTTTTCCTCTTCTTCTTTCTCGTTGAATACTAAAACGCAAGCCAAAAAAAAAGAAAAAAGAAAGTGAAAAGTAACAAAAGTTAATTAGATGATAAAACAGAGGAAGAGAGATAGATAGATGGTTCGAGAGAAGAGAATTTAACAAGGATAAAGAGAAGGGAGTTTCTTCGAGGCAAAAATTAATAAAAGAATGAAATAAGAAATGCAAGTATGATGCGCTTTGAATTTAATTCAATCACTTGAACGAAAGTCGATAATAAATTGAATATGATCTAACGACGAAGAGTTAGAAAAGAAAAGAGAAAAAAAGAAAGAAAAGAATATAATGATAACATCGGACACGTATTACAAACGTGAAAAGTTCGTTCGTGTCTGCTTGTCTGCAAAGAGAAAGGAAAAAAATTAAAAAAAAAAAAAAAAAAAAAAAAAAAAAACAAATAAATAAATAAATAAAAAGAAGAGCAAGAAACAAAAAGGAAAAAGGGAAGAAAAGATCGTTCAGGGTAAAACCGTTAATGGACATTTAATGTTCATCGAAAGGAGCCGATATTTGAAAGTTATGGGTTGTTACGGATTCAACTTTAACGATGCGCACTTGACTCTTTATGACTGAATAAATATATATATATATATATATATATATATATATATATATATATGTATGTATATATATACATATGTAAGTGTATAGAAAGAACGGGGCAAGGTTTCGTCAAATTATTATGTACCCACTTCGAAAAGGTTTGACGATCGTTAAACCCTATCTACCTACATTATTTTATAGTCAGTAAGGATTTACTGTAAAATCGATATATTCTATTATCCCTTCCTCCCCCTCCTGCACCCCGCTCTCTCTTTCGCCCTCCTTTACTTCACTGTTTTTCGAAGAAACAAGGAATACATCCTTACATCGGGGATCATAATAGTCGCATAAACGTTCTTAATGGTACATACTTATTGTCATGATTAGTTTTAACGTATGTACAATGTCCTGCGATTATAAATTCGATAATCGTTTGTACATGCGTGCGTGCGTGCATGCGAGCGTACATGCGTGCGTGCGCATGCATGCTTGCTTGCTCGCTTGCATGTCTACTCGTCTTAAATCATTCTCCGATCTATGTAAATATATATATATATATGTGTGTGTGTGTGTGTGTGTGTGTGTGTGTGTATGTATGTATGTAGGTAGATAAATCTACATGAAATTTGTTTTTTGATCAACAAAATCAAGGTCGCTTCAATCCACTACCAAGACCCCAGGATATATCCTAACGATACAGAAATTCGTTCGTTCGTTCGTTCGTTCGTTCGTTCGTTCATTCGTACGTTGAATTATCGGTTGATTTACTACCTATTGGATACGTACTTATTTACATATGACAACTTGATCGTTAGTAACCAGTATCGTCGAGTGTATTTTGGGAGATATCTCATTGGTAGAGCTATTCGTCTCTCTTTGAAACGTAAACCAATGGTAGAAACGTTGTGTTTAATTGATCGATCGATCGATCACATTAATCTCTTCATAGTAATCCTATTCCCCGTAAGATAATGTTATATCCATTTAAATAGACTTGAGAAAGAGAGAGGGAGACGAGAGACGAGAGCAAAGGTTTCATTTCCTTTGACGTCAAGTTCAAGGTCATATGAGATGGAATGAACGAGGATATATATATATATATATATATATATATATATATATATATATATATCTTTCTGTCGTCTCTAATTTCTCTGGGTTACGACTTATATGTCTGTCTATCTGTGTGCGTGTGTGTGCGCGCGCGCGTGCGTATATATATATATATATATATATATATATATATATATATATTAGCGAACGGGGTCGCAGATGTTACTTGAAATTCAGGTCACTATGATGATCCTCTCTCTCCCTCGCAAAAGTGTCTTAATATATCGATTGCTTCAAATGTAGTAAGGTTTTGTGGTATAGTTAGACAAAAACTGTAATCTTATATTATCCCGTTAAATTCACTGTCGAATCTTATCAGAAATTATAGGAAAGGGACGGGGATTCGTTCGTTCGTACGTAATTATAAACGAAAGATATCGCTTTTTATCTTCATTATCTGTAATTCTTATAGAGACAGAGAGAAAAGAAAGTAATTCGTGGTTAACTCGATCATCGAGTTCGACGATTGAACTCGTGATTTTTTGTTTGAGAAAGATAAACAAGCAAGAGCATGAGAGAGAAAGAGAGAGAGAGAAAGAGAGAGAGAGAGAGAGAGAGAGAGAGAGAGAGAGAGAGAGAAGGATAAAGAAAAAAAAATTTTTCGTCCTACGTAGAAACGTGAAACGGAATGGTAGGAGGGGATCGGGGGTATGGTGGGTGGGTGTAGGGTTGGTTGTAGCAGTAGCGGAGGTTAGGATTGAGAGGGAGGTATAATAATTAATGATTATCTTTCTGGGATCTGTTTTAATCCACGATTTACGTAATTCTATTTTATCTCAACGAGGTGTTAACAAAGTCGCGTAGTTGCTCTAATCTTAATCCAATAATTAAAACTTAAAGGTAGGATTTTAGTTGAATTGGGGGAGGGGGAGGGGGGGATAAAAGACCAAGTCAAATAACAACACGCGCCTAAATAAGTAAGTACTTATTTACTTACGTTACTCTCCCATTGACGACGAGGATCTTAGCTCGCACTCTTCCCCCTTTATTTCCTATTTTTTTTTTTTTTCTATTTACTTACTTTTTTTTTTTTTTTTATACGCACGTATTCTAACCCCTTGTCACGTCATTAATTAATTAATGAATTGATTTATTCATTCATTAATTTTCATTTATTTATATTTCTTGTTCTCTTATAGATCTTTCTGACGAACATTCGTGTCGATTAAAACGACCAACTTTTTGTTTGATCCTTTCTTTTTTCTTCCCTCTTTTGCTAACGTTATATTCACCTATCGTTGTCGTAAATATAACAAAACTCAAGCCCAAGCTCGCATAATTTACCTTCGAAGCTACGGTACCGACTAGAGATAAAAGTCCCCCTTCCCTTTGCCTCTACTCGTGGACCCCCGTTTTTACTATTTTTGTTAGGGAATTACTCGCTCTGGTACCGCTTTTATGTTTACCTTGCTTATGCCGCCATAAAAATA
>OU964971.1:3524218-3526718 GCA_918808275.2 Dolichovespula sylvestris | reverse complement strand
AATATGGGTACGTACGAAGAAAAGAGAAAAAAAGAAAGGAGAAAGAAAAATAATCCTTTCTAATCGAATACAAATCTTTTCATTTATAATATTTTATGTCCAATCCTCTGTCGCTTTTTTATTTTTTTTTTTTTTTTACTTCTTTACGATTAAGATCAAACTATTTGGAACATTTTCGGGTCGACGACAAATATTTTACTTCGAAATTAATAAAATAATAGAACGTCCGAAAGTTTTTAATTTTTGGGTTAAATATAGTCGTATTACAATTAACTCGCTTTCTCTCTCTCTCTCTCTCTCTTTCTCTCTCTTTCGAAATACAGAAAGTTCTGAAAGTTCAAACATGTTCGTGGCTCATCAGGGAATTTTCTAGGGGTTCGTATTGGAAGGGTAAAACTCGTGCTTTGCTCCGTCGCTCTCACCTTTCCCTTTTCCCTTCTCGGTCTACTCACCTCTTCTCAAAGGGTCCGAAAGGCGCTTGCTTTCGGACGGGATGGATAGAGGGCGATAGCGGGGGAGGGAGAGGTTAATCACGCCTTTAGAGAAATATTTAAGCCCCGATGAATCGTTTTCTACATTGAATCCTTTACTTAAAAGGTTACTTTCAAAAGTATCATCCAGTTCTTACTCACGGTCGATATATAACGAAAGGGAACGTTTCTCGTAAACCGCATATCTCGAAATTACTTTCTTGGTAGGGAGCGGATTCCGTACTTACCTATTATATATATATATATATATATATATATATATATATATATATATATATATATATAATATAGCCTGAGTAACAACTTCTCCAGTAAAACCACCCCCTCGCCCACTCATTCCGAATGGGGTGAGTCGTAACGGGAAAATTCGGAAGGAGATATCGCAGTTATCGAACGTTGGAGAACGACCGCGATATCAAAGTCGATATCTTTTAAATTAGATTCTCTTTTCTCGCCATTGACGATCATCGTATTGTTTCTCTTATAACATTATACCCAACTTCGCTACGTTATTGTTCCTTCTTATACTCCTTCTTTCTTTTTCTCCTTTCTTTTTTGTTCTTTTTCCTTTTTTCTTTTTCTATTACGCGCTAGATTTGTCTCGCAATTTACGGGGTATACGAGAATCGGCTTATTGTTTTACCATCGTACATTATAGAAAATCGCAGAGGGAGAGGGAAAGAGAGAGATAGATAGATAGATAGTTAGAGATAGAGATAGATAGATAGATAGATAGATAGAGAGAGAGAGAGAGAGAGAAGGATGGGGAGAAGGTGGTAAAAGAATGAAAGTAAAAAAAGTTACAACGCGATACCTCAAAAGTATGACTCAGAAGATGTCCTTGTCTTTCCTGGAGAGAACGTAACTCTCTTTAGACTGTTGTTAATTTCTCGTTTTTCAAGTTTATAAGAAAAAATGAGAGATAGATAGATAGATGGATGAATAAGAGAGAGAGAGAGAGAGAGAGAGAGAGAGAGAGAGAGAGAGAGACAAAGAAAGAAGGAGATAACGTAGGTATCGTTGTAATGGTACGAAACCTCTCTCTCTCTCTCTCTCTCTCTCTTTTTCCTTATATCATGCCTTTCTTATTCACCTCTCAGAACGTTTCTTCGACTTACGTTGTAACATCCTCCGAGGTTTACGACGAGGGAATATATTTTCCGTCAGTCGATTCTTCCCACCCAGTATCTTTTATCCCGTCTCTGCCCTACCCCCGCCCCTCCCACACCATCGCCCGACTCTTTGACCTTTTTCACCATCTCGTTAACCTCTTCCCGATTCCCTAAATCCTCGTGGATCTTATCCTTTCGATCGATATTCTCTATTCTTTATCGAACTCTCAAAGTTAATATCTTTCTCTCTCTCTCTCTCTCTCTCTCTCTCTCTCTCTCTCTCTCTTCCTTTTCTCTTTCTCTTTCTCTTTATCCATTTTACTCTCTTTAACTTCTTACCAAGTCGAGAAGGTAAGAACAATTTCTTTTACAGTTTCCTCATATCAAACTGCTCGCCTCGAGTTCTGGCAATAAGATACAGAGAGAGAGAGAGAGAGAGAGAAAAGAGAGAGAGAAAAGAGAGAGAGAGATAAGAGAGATAGAGGGAGAAAAGAAAATGAGGAGCGGAGGTGAAAGGTTGATAGTCCTGCTGTAAAAACAAAAAAAAAAAAAGAGAAGAAATAAAGGCGAAACGAAAAGCGAAATAATTTTTTTCGTGTCTACCCGCCGCACAAAAGACTAACATTGAACACACAATTAGAAACAATTTTCTTCGTAGTCTTTAAAATTCAAGTCTACGTGTCCCACTGATCGTTCCCTTTCGAGTGCGTGCAAATTTTCGACAAAAAAAAAAAAGAAAAATAACAAAAAAAGGAATAAAAAAAGAAACGGCGGGAAAATAAAAAAGTAATGAAAAAAAAAAAAACGGAGAAAAAAGAAAGAAAGAAAGATAGGAAGGAAAAGTAAAAAAAAAAAAAAAGAAGCTTGCCAGCGTCGACGGCCACTGTTGTCCGTTCA
>OU964971.1:3486718-3519218 GCA_918808275.2 Dolichovespula sylvestris | reverse complement strand
AACCGTGTTTCGATGAAATCTCACAAATTCTCGTAATCTCGTTCCTTGAGTTGATTGCACTCGCTCATTTCTATATACCTCGCAAGGTATCGACGACAATCGCGATAATCGTTATGTATAACCGTTTAAATCTATCCGATGTAAGGTTCTCTATCGATCCGTATAGAAATTGAATTATTGAATCTGATATTTAATATTCAACAAATTTTTATATGACTATAACGTGCCGTGTGTGCGTATTCGTTACGAAATATCAACGAAATAAATATATTTATATCGATCGTTATAAAATTATGAGCGAGTAACTAACTAAATATTTACTTCAAATATATATATATATATATATATATATATATATATTCTCATTGTTCCTTTAATTATTTATTTAATTTATTTACTTTATTTTACTATATTCTATTCCATTTATTTATTTATTTATTCTTGTAATTTTCCTCCACATACACGTATATCAAACGGTTACGTTTACCTTTGTATCGAAATCTTTCGTACGAGCTTTTATCATTCATGTTTGAAGATGCATCCAGTACTATTGTTATTCATGTTTGAAGATGTATCCAGTACTATATATATCGTTTATGGATCGAAAAACCTATTGTCGAGGTGATCAATCGGAACATACGAACGTACTTATAAACGATATCGTGGCTACAACTGGCAGAGCAGGCAAATTCGATAACGAACTTCGGATCGGTATGTTCTCTCTCTCTCTCTCTCTCTCTCTCTCTCTCTCTCTCTCTCTTTTTCTCTCTTCCATTCGTTACGTAGATAGGGCGAATATACATACATACAACATACATACGTAGATATACATTGTATATATATATATATATATATATATACCACGCGCAAACACACGTATACGTCCCCCTCCGTTGATGTTGATTTTACGTTGGTCACGTTGTTTTTCACTTCGGAATAGCGGTTCTCAAATAAAAGTGCATCGCCGCAGAGTTTCGATGACTTTTATATTCGTTCTCCATTGAGAGCCGCTAAAATAATCGCTTTTCCACGTATTTTGTACGTTTCCTTTTTTTTCTTTTTTTTTTCGTCCCTCTCTCTCTCTCTCTCTTCCTTTTGTTTGTGCGTTTTTTCTTTTCGTTTTCTCTCTCTCTCTTTTTCGTTGTTTCTCTTCACCCTCGGCTCCCGCCACCTACACCCCGTTCACTTTTGTCGTTGTTAACCTTTCGTCGAACAAGTCGAAAGATCGTTCGCCAATATTCCTTTCCTACACATGATAACATCCTTTATATGTAGTGGTATTGCACTACGCTTCTCGAAACTCCGTGTTTCTCCTGTATGCATACGCTTGCTGCTTGTTTGCTTGCTTGCTTGCTTGCTTGCTTGCTTGCTTGCTTCGGGGCTCGATGAAATATACGTATACGTAAAGATCCGTCGGTCAGTCTCTATTATTCCTTTCTGATCTTGTTTTCGTTAGAGTGTTATATTTACCTATGGTCTTTAATTAAAGAAAAATATTACAACTCGAGATGGATATAAAAGGGAAAAGACAAAAAAAGAAACAAAAGATGATCGTACTAGAAAGCGATTATTTAAACGGACGATTCCGACTTTCTAGATCGTACTTTATCTTTATTGATCGTTATTGATCGTTCTAGATTGTAATGATTATCCAGATGTTTTAATGAGCCGATCGTAGTAACAAAAACGATTCGAGGTTTCGTTCAACGTTAGATTTATCAGACGTAGGTCGCGTTATGTTGCTCTAATTTTTCTTCTTTTCTACGTAGAAATAATACGTAGTTGATTACCGTGAGATTTTGTACACCAATTAGCTGTGACACATTCGTCGGATTCTCGTTTAAATATCAAGCAGTAACGAGCGAGATAACGTTAGATTTTCCAAGCGAGTCTAAGGAGAATATATATATATATATATATATATATACATACTCATCCAATTACGTGCGATGTAAAGTTTTCGAGGCGTAATTCTCGACGAGCAAAATTCACGATAGTCCGTTTTACGAATACGTTTATACGTACTTTCCGCTTCGAACTTATTTCTCAGTTCTCTCTCTCACTCTCTCTCTTTCTCTCTCTTCCACTCTATCTCTGTCTCCCTTTATCTCTTGTTTCCTGGAAAATCAGAGAATGTAGCTCGTAATGAGTGAATACAGTGAAACAGCAGCTGGGCAGCGTTAGGCTAATTAGCGGTCTCGAGAGTCCCTCTAGAAAAGGAAATGGATAGTGGGTATGGGCCCAGGGTCTATCGTTTCTGCGGATACGAAAAGTAGATGGTGCACGCGAAGTTGAGGGAAAAGTGCCAAGGTCACCCAAGTCCTTTCCCTTTCTCTCTCTCTCTCTCTCACTTTTATGAAGTCCGATCTAATCGACTCCATCCGTTCGAGTTTACCTTGAAATCCTGAATCGTCAGCAGCAACAGCAGCAGTGGCAGCAACAAAGTTCTGTGTCAATGAGAAAAGGAAGAGGAGAAAGAAGAAGAGGAAGAACAACAACAACAAAAAGAAAAGAAGAAACTAAAAAAAAAAAAAAAACGAAAAGAAAAGAAATAAGAAACAAAAATGACAGAAGAGAGAAGGGAAAAAATATACCGAGTACACGAGATACACGTACGTCTACTTTCTTCTTTATCGTTATTGCTTTCAGCGTCAGCCTACGTCACGAATGCATGCACGCGTGCGTGCATGCATGCATGTACCCTACGTACCTACGTATGTATTTCAAGCTTTTTATTTGCTACGACACGTAAGTACTTTACTTATCTACTTACGTTGTCCATGGTAAACCAGATCTCTCTCTCTCTCTCTCTCTCTCTCTCTCTCTCTCTCTCTCTCTCTCTCTATCTCTCTCTTTCTCTTATAATATCTTGTACTCCTTTACTACTAGTTCTATTACTTCAACATTTTCGTTTCTCCTTATTTACTTCCTTCCTTACTTATTTCCTTACTTACTTACTTTTGTAGACGAACAATCTCATTGATTCTTCGAAGCTAACGCTTACACAATATCGCATTATATATCTTTTTGTAACGTAGACGTATCAATGGTACGAAAGTAAATAATCGTAAACTTTTGTATTAATTCATCTTTCTTTTTTTCTTACTCTCCCTCTCTCTCTCTCTCTTTCTTTCTTTCTCTCTCTTCCTATGTAACCAGCTTATGCGCTCTCGCATTGGCAACGATTCAGGTTACGTTTTGTTTTTCCTCCTTTTTTATCGTGTTCCTTTTTAGCGGGGATAGATGATGAGAAGGGGTGATGGAAGGGGGAGGAGGGAAGGAAGGAATGATAGTGTAGGAGAGAGAATTTTTCTTCAACAACAATAAAGGACATTCAAATACATCTCTCGATTGAACTTAGTAATTTTTCTTCCTTCGAGATTCCCAGGACAATATCGTTGCAATCTCTCAAATTCTCTCTCTCTCTCTCTCTCTCTCTCTCTCTCTTTCTCTCTCTCTCTCTACGTTTCTCTACGTCTCTCACGGTTAAAGCTAAAACATCGTTATTTATCGTTAATGGCATGACCCATTTATCCGTCGGATGTCGGTCGATTGGGAAATAGAACTAAAAAATAAAAAAAAAAAAAAAATCAAATGAAAGAAATTAAAGAAAAGAAAAATAAAAAAAGAAAAAAAAATAAATAAATAAATAAAAAGAAAAGAAGTGAAAGAAGACATAGAATCTTCTGGTGTTTGGTAGGTTTTACGAAACGTCATTCAATACGTTTTCGAATTTCTTGACTCTAGGCTCGCGTTCGTCCCACCACATACAACAACCTATTTTTAATCTTCCAACGTACGCGTTTGTTATACTAACGTTTCTAACCCAAAAAGCGCGCGTGCGAAATCACGCCGATAACGCTATATACAAATTTTGTTTTAACTACGTAACCACAATGTATGTATATCAGTCGATGGATTTGTATTAATTAAGAAATTGTTATTATTATTTTTATTATTATCATTATTATCATTGAACGAAAGCCAAGTAAAATCTTTCATTTATTTTACTCAGATAAAAAAGGACGCTACTCGATTATTCGATTCGATTTGAAATATAGATTAAAGTGATTTATCTCAATTTCGTAACGGCATTTTATGTTCGGCGAAATGGTCAAACAAATGCCATGAGAGTATGGTAAGAAGCTTTTCGAAAACGAACGATCGTAGTGACTAATCGTCTTGTCGTTTTCCAACGAACGAAGAAACTTCGACTACTACTACCACCACCTACTACCACCCGTCCCCCCCCCCCTCCCTGCGCCCCCTATCCTATCCCACCGTTCTCGGCTTAATGCCGCGATATTTCTTAGGTTTTACGAAAGTTCGCTTAATTTGTCTCCAAACAAGTTCTGACTAACTCTCTCTCTCTCTCTCTCTCTCTCTCTCTCTCTCTCTCTCTCTCTCTCATCCTCCTTTTCTTTCTCCCCTTACTCTTCCCCACCTGCCTCCTCCTCCATTGCTCTTCTCTCCTCCTCTTCTCACCGTTCAAACGTATCGTTTGATCGACTAATTTTCGACTCCTCCTGGTGATCGTTCATTTCGATCATCACCGTTCTCTTCTTTTCTTTTTTTCCTCGTCTCTTTCCAATGTTTTCTTTTCTTTTTTTTTTTTCTTTCTTTCTTTCTCCTCTTTTACCTTCTTCGTTCGGCCCTTTATCTTTCACGTCATCGTTCTACGAACGCGAACGTGTACCCTTGGGCTACACAATACACACACACACACACACACACACACACACACACACACACACACACACACACACACACACACACACACACACACACACACACACACACACACACACACACACACACACACACACACACACACACAGAGAGAGAGAGAGAGAGAGAGAGAGAGAGAGAGAGAGAGAGAGAGAGAGAGAGAGAGAGAGAGAGAGAGAGAGAGAGAGAGAGAGAGGTATATATAGATACATTCTTAATCCCGTTCGTGCTTTCGCAGGTCCCGTCGACCGAAGAAAACATTGTCCTCCACACCCTTCCAGCCCCACCCACCCCCGCTACGTCCCTCCTTCCTCACCGCCGCAGTCGCCTCCCCCACCACCACCACCACCAATCCAATTCTTAATTCGATCAACTTTGTAATCCGCGAATCGTTTATGATACAAAGAGGAGATCCTCTTTGCGTTACGTGGAAAAGGGGGGTGTCGGGGGAAGGGGTGGTTTGGAAGAAAGAAGAAGAAGAAGAAGAAGAGGAAGAGGAAGAAGAAGGTAAAAAAGGAGAAAGCACGCGAACAACCTTTACCCAACGACGTTTAACCCCGGTCGACCTCCGCTCCTCTTATCCCGCTATCCCCTCTCTTCCTCATCCCCGCCTATCTTTTCCACCCACAAAGACGTTTCTCATGATAGAGGGAATCTTTTCGTTGGCGGGAGTTGGGGGTGGGTGGGTGGTGGGGAGGCGTATAGAAGGGGTCGTTCGGAAAATTGGAAAATTCTTTTGAGCCTGGCTTTTATCGGGTTTTCTTTTTTCCTTTTTTATTCTTTTATATATATATATATATTTTTTTCTTTTGTCTTTCTCTCGGCTCTCTCTTCCCCGTACTCCTCATCGCCCCTCGTCTACCTTAAGAAAGAGGGCGGGGGGTGGTGGTGGTCGTGATGGTGATTATGACGACGGAGAGTAGAAGGAGAGGAAGGTTTCTTTTCTTTCTTGTATGTCCGCCTAGAGTTGCCTACTTATCTGACTGAAGAATACACGGACGTAGGTAAAATAAAGAGTTAAGTAAGATCAGGCAGCCGGTTCGCGTAGTTGGCCGAATTGCTTTAGGCGTCTTTCCGCTTATAAGGTTCTCTCGTTATCCGAAAAGTAAACTTCTTCTACCGATGAGGAGAGATGATGAGCGAAACGATAAGGAAAGTTCGTCTTGGGAGGTGGTCTCCTGCCTTTTAGATAAGGTAGATATCGTATGAACGTTTGGAGGTTATGAGGACGAAGAACTTTTCTCTCTCTCTCTCTCTCTCTCTCTCTCTCTCTCTGTCCCTCTCTCTCTTCTTTCTCTCTCTTTCTCTGTTAATACTTTTTTATTGTGTTGCTCGTTAAACCTTCTCTCTCTCTCTCTCTCTCTCCTCTCTCCTCTCTTTTAAACTCTTATGCGAGAGACGAAACAAGTTTTATTATAAAATTAGCGCTGTCCAGTTGACAATAATAATAATAATAATAATAATAATAATATAATAATAATATTAATATAATAATAATTATTATTATTATTAAAAAGAATAAGAATAAGAATAAGAATAAGAATAAGAATAAGAATAAGAATAAGAATAAGAATAAGAATAAGAATAATAATAATCATTACTTCTGCGTTACATACTTTTTCTCTTTGCATCGATCATTATTTATTAATTAGTTCAAACGGCATTGTCGTCGAACGAGGAGAACTTTATGAATGATCGTACAAATTTGCCAGTGTTTTTTCTTCTTCTTCCATTTGCAGGATAACGTTTTGATAATATTCAAAAATTTAAGATAGTATAGAGTTTGAGGGATCATTCGGGAAGGGTTGCATAAATATGAAAACGCGGATTACGATTGCGATGAGTAGAGTAACGATGCGATGTAAGTGAAAAACAACGAGCATACAAAGTGAGAGAGAGAAAGAGAGAGAGAGAGAGAGAGGGAAATAGAGAGAGAGAGAGAGACTCGTCTATATCCCATAAAAGGAAACATTTTATTACTATCCTCATGAATCATCGTCAGCGTCATCCACGAATAAGACATTTTCTCTTCTCATGGGAACCCATGACGCGCGACTCAAATTTCTTCAGATTAAATTATAGTACACGAGATAGCAATCGTAATAGTAGTAGTAGTAGTCGTAGTAGTAGTAGTAGTAGTAGTAGTAGTAATAGTAATAATATGTAAGCAAGTAAATAACTAACTTGAATTTATTCAACGAAGAAATTCACCTTCGATCTCTCTCTCTCTATGTTTCTCTTTCTCTATCTATATATCTATCTCTCTTTTTTTCTCATTCTCCATCTTATTCAAATAAATATCACTGAAAAAGATGTAGTAAGTTACTATCGAGTAATATCCTGATTCTCGAGATGAAGGTGGCAAAGAAATTCGAAGGAAGTCAAGGAAATTTATTATGTATTATTCAGCGTTAAAATGTGTCGGAAGGTGGGAGGGGGAAAGGGGGGGGGGAGGGAGGGAGGAGAGAGAGGATCTTTTCTTTTGTTCGATCATTATAAAGTAGAGATTTATCTCGAAGGATTTTCTATGATAAAAACAAATGGAGATAGTGAGAGGAGACGATGTAACAAAAAGAGAGAGAAAGAGAGAGAGAGAGAGAGAGAGAGAGAGAGAGAGACTCTCTCGTCTCCTCTACTTTTCATGATAAACAAGAGCGAGACGATATGCCTCGTTTGTCTGCTTCTAGTCGTCGTCGTCGTCGTCGTCGTCGTCGTCGTCCTCGTCTCTCTCTCTCTCTCTCTTTCACTTTATCTATCTATCTCTTTCTCTCTCTTAGTGCCATTACAAGTGTGAGCGCGATTGCACGGTTAGATGATTTAGTCTGAGCTCCTCTTCACGGCTCTTAGCTGCTCACTGCCCACGACACGTCTATCGCGTGCGATCTTGACACCCAACGACCACCATTTCTCTCTCTCTCTCTCTTTCTTTCTCTCTCACTGTCTGTCTCTGTCTCCGTCTCTTTCTCCCTCCCACTCATTTTCGTTCTCTCGTGTGACTAATTTAATCGCTTTCCATAATTTCAAACGCTCTCTTAGCATGAAAACGAAGTCCTACCCGCTATATACCTTATACATACACAGATATATACTTAGATACTTATTATATACATACATACATGCATACATGCATACATACATACATACATACATACATACATACATACATACATACATACATACATACATACATACATACATACATACATACATACATACATATATAGATATATCCTTCTCTCGTGAGACTAACTTTTTACGTTGACCGACGAGAATTTTTTTTTACTTTTTTATTTAAAACAAAATTCTTTTTTCCTTCCCATTCGTCGCATTGAACCACGAGAGGGAATCTAGCTAGATAATAATGGATGATAATGAATGATAATAGATGAGGATGACGGTGACGATGACGGTGACGATGATAATGATAGTAAACAAAAAAAAGAATAAATAAATAAAAAGAAAAAACAATAACACGAAGGACGATTAATCTTATTATATTTTTATCGTTAATGAACCAGAGAGAATACGGGTATATCAAGATTGAATCAAAATGCTGATTCGCACAATTCAACTTTAGCGAATTTGAAACTAAAACTTCTCGAATCGAGATTCCGCTTGATTATATTCATAGTTTTTAATTATTTTTAGCGTTGGACGAGCGGAGAAGAGAGAGTGAGTGAGTGAGTGAGTGAGTGAGTGAGTAAGAGAGAGGGAGAGAGAGAGAGAGAGAGAGAGAGAGAGAGAGAATGAAACGAGGTGGATTTAATTGAATTTTCTTGAGCGAAGCCTTACCTGGTAAAAGTTTCAAGGTTATTCAAGATGGATACTACATTTCCTGGGAACAATAATTTCAAAGATCTGAGTAACCAATCTCTCTCTCTCTCTCTTTCTCTCTCTGGTGCCTTATGTAATATGTATTGTTTGGACTGCCTGTTCCAGGAATTCCTGCGGTCGTAGTAAAAACTTTCATCGACAATGAGAGAGCCTCGTTTACCTTGTTACAGTCATAACCAACTGACCTTTTTGTCCCCTAATTAATTAATGCTACTTAACTCGTTCGGTCAGGGCATAAACGTTAATAAGTTATTGTTTCGTGCGATTACGAGGAAAACCGCAACGATATTCAAGCACGGAACTGTTACGTTTCCTTTTTGCACTTTCCCTCTCTCTCTCTCTCTCTCTCTCTCGCTCTTTCTCTCTCGTTCTTTCCTTCAAACAACGTTATTCGCAAAAGGACTAGGGTGGTTTATACGGATTTGGCCGATTTACTGCGAGGTGAAGTATAATAACAGTCGACATGTTTTAATTCTCTCCCCCCCCCCTCTCTCTCTCTCTCTCTATACTATCTATCTATCTATCTCTCTCTTTCTCTCTTTGAAGATAGAAAGAGAGGTCAATTCCTAGGATTCTAAATATCTACATTGCCGTCAAAATTATTAACCGATATATTTCGTCGGCGCTTAGTTATATACATAAACGAGAGCTAAAATAATACCAGAGTACGATGAAGGTTATCAAGATATTATAAACGAATAAGATTGGGCGTGGCTGGGTGGATGGTTCACTGGATGGCTTACTGGCTTGCTGGCTTGCTGGCTGGCTGGCTGGCTGGCTGGCTGGCTGGCTGGCTGGCTGGATGTGATCGTGATTAAAGAGATTGAATTTTACGCCTGCGCAAGAAAGAGACACTAACAGACAAATAGACAGACAGACAGATATATATATATATATAAAGGTAGATAATAAAGATGTCTGTAAGAATGACGAAGGGGTTGATAAATAAATGCGACGATGAGGAGATGTCTTTGATAATGGAAGGACTAGACGAGGTTGAAGTTATCGAGAAAACATCGAGAGGGTGGTATAGGTTAGTGGAAGTATAACCCTTGTCAAACCCTTTTTATTAAAAAGTTTAAGATTATAATATCGATCTTGTTGAAAAGTGTAAGGCGAGGGTAAGATGAGGTAAGCAGCAGCAAAGCTGAGAGTTTATTCACAGGGGAGGTTGGAGGTTGTTGGAGGTAGGTAGGTAGATAGGTAGATAGGTAGGTAGGTAGGTAGGAGTCACTTTACGTTGTAACATTTCCCCCCCCCCTCCGTGTCTGCCGCACGACTACCTAATAAAGTAGGTATGAAGTGGCCGTTACGGCTTCCTTCCGGAAAGTGATCTTCCGCCGGCGACGTCGGTTGGTTGCTTGCCCTCGTCGATCTCCTAACACCACTCGTTACACACCATACCAAAACGACTTTGGACTTTATATGTATACAAGGTAACTTTAATACGTCTCTTCGTGTGCACTTGAGACTCATTTGGATATATGTACATACATATATACGTGCTTACACACACACATATATATATATATGTATACACACATGTATTAATATACGTATGTAGATATCCTACGTATATTAAACCTGACCTGAGCTCGTAATTAAACCAGCTGAAAGCGGAAAATGCTACTTCGACTTTCTCGACGATCATAAGGGGAATGGGGGTAGAGGCTGGGGGAAATTAATAAATAAAAAAAATTAATAAATAAACAACAAATTCTTTTCATCTTCCTCCGTAGGAAAAGAAAGATGACACTCTTCTCTCTCTCTCTCTCTCTCTCTCTCTCTCGCTCTCTCGTTCTATTCTTCTTATCCTTTACAAAAATATTGCGATTAGAACTCTCGATCAAATACCGAGCGTGCATCTTTGTTACGGTACTTCAGAAAAAGTTTTACCTAGATGAGATAAATCGAACGAATAGAAGCTATATTCTTTACATCGTAGAAGGAAGGGAGAAGGGACGTATAAGCTTTTCCTTTTGGTCCCTTTGACGTCACGAACAAATGAGAGGACGATAAGGATACATTCGTTAACTAGAAATTTTTAACGGTTAATGGTTTTACAATCAAGAGAGAGAGAGAGAGAGAGAGAGAGAGAGATAAGACAAGATATCAGAATAGATTCTAACAGAAAAACGTTTCTTTTATTATTCTTCTTATTTTTATTATTATCGTTATTATTATTATTATTATACAATAAAAATACACTCGAAAGGATTTTTTTCTTTTCTTTTTTTTTTTTTTAACTCTTTCATTCGTTTTCCTTTCACGTAGAAATGGAAAAAACCAACGCGATTCTATTGATCCTCAATTGCTATACAGATAAAAGCATATGTGTGTGTATGTGATATTTCAATTTTTCGTTTCGACGGAAACGATTAAAAATGTACTTACGATCGTTCGTTTTTTCGTTATCGAACGTCTAAATTTTTACATTCTAATATTC
Source organism: Dolichovespula sylvestris (assembly GCA_918808275.2). Lineage (NCBI taxonomy): Eukaryota > Metazoa > Arthropoda > Insecta > Hymenoptera > Vespidae > Dolichovespula > Dolichovespula sylvestris. The sequence goes on along the minus strand of OU964971.1, from coordinate 3,508,210 downwards.
CCTCCCTCCATCCCTCTCTCTCTCTCTCTCTCTCTTTATATATATATATATATATATATATATATATATATATATATATATATTTTTCTCATATTCTCGTTATCCTTCAGTTTTTGTGCTGAGTACGACTTACTCGTAATGGATGGCTCGAAGGCACTAAACCGCTTTTCACGATGCTCGCCAACAAGTACCGTTTTGCGGCGTTAAGTCAATTTCGCGACACGGTTTACATAGAAGGAAAAACTTCCTTGAGGTACGCGAAGTCGTTAGTCGAGTTGCGCCTGCGGCTCGTCGTTCGAGCTCAAAGAGAAGAAAAAAGAAACGAAACGAAACGCAACGAAAGAGAGAGAGAGAGAGAGAGAGAGAGAGAGAGAGAGAGAGAGAGAGAGAGAGAGAATATATGTATGTATATATATATATATATATATATATATATATATATATATATATATAAACAGGGCGTCGACGTATATGTTCAAACGTCGCTCGTAATATCCTCTACGCGTCTTCTTACTCGTCTTCATACTTGTTTAAAAACTCGAGTCCATCTTCGAACGTCCCTTATCGGTTGTAATTTTCTCCGACCTATCCTACTGACCGGCTTTTCTATTTCAAGTAAATGAAAGACAGATGGAAAGAAGGAGAGAAATGGTGAAAAATGCGATTAGAAAAAAAAAATAACTCGCAAATGAGCTTTTAATTTGTTCTATATCCGATCGTCTCAATGATTACGGATTTTAACGTTTATAAATCGTGTTTACGCGAGCACGGATAAATAATTATTTTCAGTTGTTATGTTAAAATTATAGTTTCTACTTATGTGTATATTAGATATGGGTATATAGATATATTTATTTATTTATTTATTTATTTACTTTTATCGTGTTAAGCAAATGACGCGTCCTATAGTTGTAATGAAAGATATATATATATATATATATATATATATATATATATATATATATTATATTTTTACTTTCAATTAAATAATATTAGTCTTTCTGGAAGGATTGTAGCTTTTTACTCCTTATCTATTTTTTTTTGTTCTGATTTCCATCATTCGCATACATTATAATGTAACCAGATTTTAAATTGACTCATAATTCTCTCTCTCTCTCTCTCTCTCTCTCTCTCTTTCTCTTTCTTTCTGTCTCTTTTAATATATGTACATATAATTTAATGTAATCTTACATAAAAGAAACCAATAAGTGAGAAAGTGAGAAAGAGAGAGGGAAAGAGAGATAATTTCTAGTTCTTCCTCTCTTCAACAATTACTTAAAAATATTTTGCAAGATTTCCTTTTTATTCTTTTTAATTTTTTTAATTTTTATTCTTTTTTAAACGCGTGCTTTCACGCGAGATTTCATTCTTCACGCATATCCTTTTCATCACGCACTCATTCGTTTGAACATTAGTTCAACCGCAATTTTGTTTTTTAATATTTTTCCGAAGGATCGTAGTTTCGTATCCGTAAGTTTTGTTTTCCTTTTCTTCTTTCATCCTTTTTCTCCAGCGAATAAACCATCGAACAATTCTTTTTTTTCTTCTTGATCTCTAACGAGACATCTTCATATTATTTCTCAAATTAGAAAGTTTAACAACAACAACAACAACTGCAACAACAATAATAATAATGATAATAATAATAATAATAATATGACAGTATTATGTACTCCGCATTGTGTTCGTTATAATGAATGACTGTTAATATCGATATAGAATGATCTAACGAAAGAGTAGTATGATCGTGCGCCGATAATTGATTAAGTTTATTGCAACGGTGATAAATACAATAATAGAGAAATCCGTAAATTTTACACTGCATATATTATATTGTTCTATTTCAATTCATAACATAATAATAAACCGATATAACGATTAATTCTCCGTTATGTACCGTTGTATCGTATAAATACGTACAGGTTTTTTATAGTTTGCAAATGCAAAGACGTATATATATATATATATATATATATATATATATATGCATTTATCTAAATGATTCGTATTAATTGTTATTATTACGATCGATAATCAATCCTCAAAGAATGTTTCGTTTCGTTTCGTTTCGTTTTCGATTGCATTCTAAACTTGGTCTCTCGATTGAATATTTTCAACGTTTTTATTCGCGCCGTTTATAAAAGCCGAACATTTATATCTTCAACATAAATTTAATAAACTGCGAATACGGATTATCGAGAGTGTAATGTTCGTTTATCGAAAGCGATTAACAGAATGACCGACGTAACAACAATGCTAAAACGAGGAGGCCAGCTTATTCGTACGAAAGAATAAGCCGTTTTTCGTGATTCCTGTTTTTTTTTCTTTTCTCTTTTTCTTTTTCTTTTTCCTTTTTTTTTTTTTTAATTTTTTATTATTATTATTTTCTATTTAATCCTTTAAGCTTATCCAATCCGACCGAAAGCCTTCTCATCGACGACTTTCGTTTAAAGTCTCAACCTTTTTCTTTTTTTTTGCTTTTATTTTTATTTTTATTTCTATTATTTTATTTTATTCTTTTCATATTTGTATACTTTATCTTTCATTTATTTATTTATATCTGTACATATGTATTTTTTTTTTTTTTTTTTTTTTTAATCAATCGCTGCACTTCCCAATGGGTCAAATATTTTAAAGCTTTTCGGACGGATTGCTCTTTTTTTTTAGTAAATATATATATATATATATATATATATATATATATATATATTTCTCTCTCTTTCTCTCTTTACAAAGCTTGCAACAGATCTCTTAACGATCCAGCTCGTTAAACGATGATGTTACCTTCGTCCTCTTCCTTTTTCTTTTTATCTTATTTTCTTTTTTCTTAATCTTTTCTCTTTTATCTTATTTCTTTAATTCCCAGATTTCTTTTAAAATGACGTTCGTCGGATCTCGGTATAAATGCAATAATGGTTAGAGCATGGGGAGGAAAGATCTACGTCATTAATACTGGGCGAGGGTAGGGGGCCGGGCGGGGCGGGGTGGGCGTTTGGGAGAAAAGGAAAAAGAGAGAAATGAAAATAGAAAAAAAAAAAAAATGAAATAAAATAAACAAATAACGCAGTCAACGGAACACCGAATGGACAAACCGCCGAGCTCGCATTCGTTACGCTCGATTTGGGAATTACTATCGTTTCGCATCGTTACTTTCGATGAGGTTCGGCGTATAGAAAGGAAAAACGAAAAACGAAAAAAAAAAATTAAAAAAAAGAGGTTCGAGAAAAGAGTAAAAAAAAAAAGGTGGAAAGAAAAGAGCGTATTCATTCATTCATTCATTCATTCATTCATTCATTCATTCATTCATTGGTCACGTATGTATAAACGAAAATTCACGCTAACGCGTACGCGGTCGTGTAAGCTCGTGCGCGCACCCATACACGCTTATATGCATAATTATACGCGTATCTATCTAAAAACGTAGAGACGTGTATGTGCACGGCAAAAACCGTACTACATTCGATAGCCAGTTTCGTATTTATTTAGCATACCTATTCAAACCGAGCTTGGTAAAGGAAAAATAAATATTTATATACCTCTAATAACGTTATTTGAAGAGTCGGAGAGTTGGAAAGAGAGAAAGAGAGAAAGGGAGAACGAGAGAAGGAGAAAAAAGAGAGAGAGAGAGAGAGAGAGAGAGAAAAGGAGAGAGAGAGACTTTTTTTTTCTCTATAAAGGTAGAAAAATCAAAATATTCAAGGGAATAAATATTTACGTCCGTATGTTCTCTGTGATCGAGCTTTCATAACTCGCGAATAACTTCTTCTTCCCATGTCTCTTCGACTTCACTTTCCGTAAGTAAGCGCGCACGTTGGTTGGGTTTGTAGGTGTGCGAGCTATGTTTTTCCTCCGTTCCGTAAATCTCTTTGTCTTCCTCTTCCTTTGTCTTTGCAAAACTCTCCAAAGGGAGGAGACGGGGTATTCGTGCATCTGATAGCTCTCCGATAACGGCTGACAACGTCGAAAAGTCTTCGAAGATGCGAAACTACCTTGATAGTTTGTCTAAGCTTAGAGAAATTCTCGTGTGTATATATACATATATACATATATACATATATATATATATATATATATATATATATATATATATATAGATTTAAGTGCGGTCGCGTGGCTAGAAGATTGTCGTTGAAATCTTACTTCGCAAATGAAATCTGATAAAGACGAGAATTCCCGAGTGGTAGATCGTTAAACTTAGTCAAGAGAATCGAAGTGTCTTGAACTAAACTCACTTCGTAAATACGATACAATATCTATTCGAGAATTTCTGTATATACGTATATACGTATTACGTACACGTATGGTACGTACATACAAATACTTGTTCGCGTACAAACGTCGAGGATAAAGTAATCGACGATCATACGAATATAATGAATTTCGTGTTAATAATGATGAACAACACGTGCAAAGATTGCGACGGATGTACGTTAAAAATAAAAAGAAAAGAAAAGGGAGAAGACGAAAAGGAAGAGAGAATGATACATCCGATCGGATCGCATATATCATTAGTGCGTTCGTACGAGATCTTACGGATTAATCGTTAAATACAAAAAAAAAAAAAAAAAAAAAAAAAATAAGAAAAAATATTCCAACGATGACGCGTCGAAATCGACGATCTTTAACAGAATAATTGTGATTTGACCAAGAGAAGTGAAAAAGGAAAGAAAGGAGAAAGAAGAAACGGAGATTGAAAATCAAATGACGAAACGGATAACGCGAGGTTCCGTACCTATGTACGTTTCGTACCTAGGGACGCTTTATTCGACCAAAAAAATGGAAAATGTAAGCTGTGCGTGGAAAACGACGAATAGAGAAAGAGAGAGAGAGAGAGAGAGAAAGAAAGATAGGTGGAATGAAAAGAAAGTAGAAAAACTTAACTAGCCAGTACGTTGAACAGAATGAATATTACGACCTTAACTCGGCCTCTTCGATGCTTGGAAGAAGCTTTACCAAAACTATTCTAACTCTCTGTCTGCTGTTGGAAAAGGAGGGGTAGCAAAAGATCCAAGGAGAGAGAGAGAGAGAGAGAGAGAGAGAGAGGGAAAGGGTGAGAGGGAGTAATAGTAGAAAGGTAAGGGTCGGTAGGTTAAGCTTTCGGCGAAGCACAGCCCGCGGACCTAATGACTCTGGCCACTCAGAGAATACACTAATTACCGTGAAAGCGTTCCGTACACGCTTCCGGGAGGCAAGCATTGTGCTCATCCGCGCTAACTCTCTCTCTCTCTTTCTTTCTCTCTCTCTCTCTCTCTCTCTCTCTCTCTCTCTCACTCTCTCTCTCTCGCAAGCTTTAACCTCCGCGTGCAAGCTTTCTATGCTAGAAGCTGGAGATATGTATATATTAGGACCGAGAAGTCATGGCATGCATGTCCTACTGCAACTGGCATATACCCTGTAAACTGGTCTGCTTCGTTCTCCACTCTCTTTCTCTCTTTCTCTCTCTCACTCTCTCTCTCTCACTCTCTCTCTCTCTCTCTCTCTATGTGTATATATATATATATATATATATATATATTTCTCTATTTCCCTCGTCATTGTTGTACAACTCTCGTCGTACGACTTCGCCCGTAGATTTTGAACTAAGTACGTCGAATGTTCTTCCTCCCCCCTTTCTCTTTCCCACCCCACCTCAAATTTTGTTTTCCGATTTGGATAAAATTTCGGGTCGTCCTTCCTTAAGCCTATTTATTTTAATGGGGTAGGGGATTGGGAGGGGGAGAGTGGGTTGGAAGATGATGAAGTACGTATCGATGATCAACGTGAGAAATCAACGATTTTCACGTTGCTCGGGAGTACTTTGTCTTGTTTTATTTGTTTTCTTTTTTTTTTTTTTTTTGATTCTTTTTTCGTCTGTCGCCGAGTTCGCCTCGTCCCGTCGTTCGGAGCAAACGCGAAGAAGCGTGAGAACGAAGCGAAATTCTTTACTTTTTGTCATATTATTACGAGCAAGCTTGACAATCCAGTTTTTGCGTCATGGGTTATCATGGTAATAAACGTTCGAAATCGTTATTAGCCTTTGTACAAGGTCGACGCGTTAAAGACATATACGTGTATGTGTTTATATATATGTATATATACAAATATTCCTACTAATTGATATACGAGATGCTCCATGATACCCCTTTGCAATCTAAACAAGCGCAGTTCTTCTTTCTTTTCGTGTTTTTCTTTTTCTCTCTTTTTTTGGTAGATCACTTTAATCTCTTCGTTCGTAAAGTGAGCAGATTCTGTTATGAGTATTTTTCAAATTTAATTAATACGTTTGGTGTTGTGATTTAAACGAGCCTTCGACAAGAATGATCGTCCATATATCGATACGATCTTAATATACATACATATATATATATATATATATATATATATATATATATATTATATACATACAGGTATATACAGAATACATAGAAATGTATTCATTTTAAGTAGATTGCCCGCGGTGCTGTACAAATTGCACACCGACCGTGTCTCGTGCGAAGAAAATTATGGGACAACTGCAAACCGAACTGCATTCATCGCTGTTTCGTCGTCGTCGTCGTTGTCGTCGTCGTCAGCAACAGCAGCAATAGTAGCAGTACCAGTAGCAACAGCTACAACAGCAATTGCCAAGGACACACTCGAGTTTTCTTCTCCAACCAATGAAATACGTTCGTCTCGAACGTTCGAGGGGCATACTACTTCGCTAGGAGCTTCTCGTTCCATTATCCTTCCTTTTTTTCTTTTCTCTTTACCTTTCTCTATTTTGTCTATTTATCTCTTTCTATCTTCGTTTTCGTTCGTCGATCCGTACATCCAAAGCTCCCAGTAAAGAGAGAAAGAGAGAGAGAGAGAGAGAGAGAGAGAGAGGAGTCATGCTGGTGGCATGTAACGATGAATGAACCACGAACCAGTTTTGCAACTTTGAAAGACAGAAAAAGACGAGGACCTTATCTCTCTCTTTCTCTCTCTCTCTCTCTCTATAGTAGATAGCTTGTAAAACCCGATTGAACAACTTTCCAGTTAGACTCCGACCTAATGGCTAAGAATTTTAAATACGCCCTTTCCCAGCCTGTTTCTTTCTTTCTTTCTTTCCTTTTCTTTTTGTTTCGCCCTTTTCCTTTTTGTTTTCGTTTTTCCTTCTTTTGCCTTTTTCTCCTTTTTCTCTCTTCACTTTTTCCCTTTCTCGTTCTTTGCCCTTCTCCACTTCCCCGTTACTTCCTCTCGGCCTACTCCACATTTTACATTTTCTTCTCTCTTTGTCCGTCGTTGGCCTTTTTTTTCTTTTTCGTGCTTTCCCTTTCGTTTTTTTCCCCTCTTTTCCACCCTCTCCCGCCCCTTTTCTCGAGTTAACAGCAGGCACGGGGTTACGACGTTCGCATAAATCGCGAATGCGTCAAGCCTTTCGTCGTATATTTCGAGAAATATTTCGGTCATGTAATTCCGAACGTTGGTTTGGTTCTAATGACAAATCCGAATATAATACGTTCGTGTTTGTCAAAACGTGTATTAACGGCGAACGATGATTGTACGTTGTATATCGTAACTGCTTTGTCCCCCCAAAAGAATGGTTCTTTTTTTTTTTTTTTTTTTTTAAATGAATTATTACGGGAAATCAAGGAACATCGATAATAATAGTGATGACGACGTTCCTCCAATTTTACGAGAAATACTTTAATAAGCACGAACTTTATTTACGGTATAATTAATAAAAATTGATATTGAAATTCGAATTGTTTTCCCTCTTCTGTTTTTATTTTATTTTATTTTATTTTTCCTTCCCTTTTTCCCGTTTATCCTAAATAAAGTTCGATAGCCGGCTACAATCATCGAAAACGGCGTCGACGCGAATCAGTGATTTTTATCAGTACAGATTAATGAAATAATTTATCACGGTTGATCGATGCGAGGGTGAGCTGGTTTGAATAAAAGGAAAAAGAAAAAAAGGGAATTGATATAAAAATACAAAAAAAAAAGAAATTTTTTAATTAAAAAATAAAAAAAGAACGAAAAAAGGCTCTCTCTCTCTCTCTCTCTCTCTTTATCTTTTAAATTTTCTTTCATATATAGGGTCGTTTAAGCGATTAAATGTTATAAATAAAATGAAATAAAAAAAAATATATATATATATATAAAAAAAAAAAAATAGACATACAGTTTCCGAGTTCGAACGATTTCAAACGACTTGTATGATCCCCCGCGTTCGATCTATTGCTCGCGTGGTGTCAAAGGACGGTCAAAGGGCAACTAGTCGTTCTATCGGCACACGCATACACGCAAATACGTATGCACCCGCGCACCCACACGTATACACGAACACACGTACACCAACGAAACAACATTTACCTATCTCCGCGTATCGAAGCGGTGCATCTCGCTTTTAGGTACCTCGCGTCAATATTACGAGTAGCTATCGGATCCATTCTCAAACGATCGTTTCGATTTCGATCGTAGGGGCAGATCGAGAACATAAAGGTATAGACGCACGAACGATACTACGCGCTACTGGACCGATTCTCTTTTGAAGTAACCCGTGAAGCCCGTGAATGTTTCAATTCGGCGGGAGGGGGGTGGGGGTTCTATTTTTTATCCCGCTCTTTTTTTCTCCCTCCCCTTTTTTCCTATTTTTTTTTCTTTCTCCTTTATTTTCATTTCTCCGACGCGCGAACAACGACCAGAAGGAATAAGATTCTTATCGTCGATCAGAGGAGGGAGGGGCGGGAGGGTGAGGGGCGGGAGGGGGGGAGGGAAGAAACAACGTAGGGACATTGGCGAATGGAAAAGAAATCGAAGTCGTTTTAAACGATCGTAATGTGGCGTTATTATAAAATAAATTTTGCAACGATACGACATAGGCATCGTAAAACAACGCTACAAGCGAATCATATCCCGCTGATACGCGTTGCATTTTGTACGTTTTTCATTTCTTTCTTTTCTTTACAAAAAAAATAAATAAATAAATAAATAAATAAATAAATGAATGAATAAATAAATAAAAGAAAAAAAAAAAACACCGTCCGATGTCATTGAAACAGATAGCGAATTTTTCGAGATGCTCTGTATATCGAAAAAGGAAGAGACAAGGTTTAATAAACCGGAAGAAGATAAAAGTGGACCTGAGAATATTGAGAGGGTGAGAAAAATGGGGAAGAAAGGAAACGTTTGACTGAAATCACAAAAGCGCAACCCAGAAGCATTGCACGCGAGCTTTGACACCCTTTTTGACCCGAGACAACCGTGAAAGGGACAACTCTCTCTCTCTCTCTCTCTCTCTCTCTCTTTCTCTTTTTAAAGAAAATCCGCAACGTGTTTTATCGAAAGAGAGAAAGAGAAAAAGAGAGAGAAAGAGAGAGAGAGAGAGAGAGAGAGAGAGAGAGAGAAGAAAGAATTGAATTTTAAAGCAGCTTAAAGAGAGAGAGAGAGAGAGAAAAAGGTAAAAAAGGAAAAGCAAACGATAAAGAAAAAGAAAGATAGGAAGATATGAAGGAAAAACCAAAGCTCGTGCCAAGAATCCCATCTCTTGAAACCTCTCGATTTTCATCGATTGAGGTGGAGGGTCAGGGGTAGGGGAGGGGGGGGGGGAAATAAAGTTTAAGATATTTCCACATACAGGTATGCGATACACGTGAATAACTGCGTATATATATATATATATATATATCCGTCACGTTTGCATAAATCAGGGCAAAGGTATGAGAAGAGAGTAGTTGTGGTAATGTGACGTAGAGAGAAGAGCAAAGATACAGAGCGAGCGAGAGATAGATAGAGAGAGAGAGAGAGAGGGGTGGTGGGCGGGGTGGGAGGGGAGGGGAACGAGAGAGTTGTTAACGTGGGGTGCGTTTAATCTAAATATTACATGATGTAACGTTGACTGTACGGTGGTAGAACGTACATACATACGTATAGTCGTTTCGCGGTAGGATTACCACTACATCCGAGGGATAGAGTTCGTTCGATGCCAAATGTGAGATAGGGTGAAAGAGAGGAGAGTAGAGAGAGAGAGAGAAAGAGACAGACAGACAGACAGACAGACAGAGAGAGAGAAAGAGAGAGAGAAAGAGAGAAGGGATGATCATTAAGCGCGGAGAGGAACCTAGGGGCCAATGTTCAACGAGACGGGCGTAACTGCAATCCACCGCAAACGAAAGCTCGCTAACCGGTAGAGTCGCCGCATTTCTGACCGGTGAAGCGAACTTGTTGGCGGCCGACTGGCAAGATACACGTTCTCTCTGTCTATTTATCTCTCTCTCTCTCTCTCTTTCTCTGTGACAACCTTTATCTGGCTCCTCGCGACAACGACGACGCCCCAACGTCGTTGTCGTCTCCTCCCGTGTCCAAAACTTTACCCATTTTGCAGTGAATCGATGCACAAAATTCGACGCATACGCTTTACTCAGCCCTTCTTTCTTTGTATCTTCTATCCGACTGTCTCTCTCTCTCTCTCTCTCTCTCTCTCACTTCTTTTTCTTTTTTTATCGTCATCCCTCCCTCCTCCTACTAGAATCAGAAGTCTCTGCTGGTTTACGATTGTTTCTTTCTAATTTTTCTTTTTTTCTTTTTTTCTTTTATTCCTTTTATAAGACGGCAATAAGTTCCTCGCTTTTTTATCACTTTTCAAACTCGCGTTCGTCGTTATTCGATTTTATGGCATTACTTTTCTTTTCACTTCTCTTTTCTCTCTTTCAATTTTTCTTTTTTGTCCTTTTTTTTTCCCCGTCTTCTTCCTTCTTCTTCTTCCTCTTCTTTCGATAACCAATGGCGGGAGGAGGTAGGAGGAAAAACGAAAGTTCCACGGCGTTCGATTCTCAAAGAAAATTTTGACGATTCCCAAATGCTCTCTCTCTCTCTCTCTCTCTCTCTCTCTCTTCTCCTTCGTCTCTTTACTCCTTCCATCTGTATACTCTTCTTTTTTTTGTAATGCGGGCTCCATTCGGGTTCCATTAGTGTCGCTATATTGTTAAGGCGAACGCGCATTGGAATTAAGCGTAACCGTGCGAACGAGGCCATTTCGAGAATACTGCGTCCGGAATTAGAACGTTTAGTCCGGCATTATCGTACTCGAGATACGGAAGATTAGCCGAGATATCGTAGTTCGAACGGATGCTGCTGCTACTGCTACTACTACTGCTGCTACTGCTACTACTACTGCTACCGCTACTGCTGCTACTGCTACTGCTGCGGCTTGCAGATCCCTACTGTATCTGTCGTACGTGAAAGACGTTGCCGGATAGAATGTAAAATGGTTAATATTAGACATTGAGCTAATTCGATAAGGATCTGTCTCATTCACGGGATCCATTAATAATTGTCATATATGGATTCGTACGAATAATAATCTTGTATTTGATATATCGTTCGATATGGTAACGTCGTCGTCGAATATGTTAACAACCTTTATTTCAGGAATGAGAAATCATTGGGAAATTAATTATTGTTCTTTTCTTTTTTTCAAAAGAGAGAGAGAGAGAGAGAGATGCGTCGTATCCTTTTTTGTTTTCTTTTTCCTTCTTGTCTTCACATATATTTTCTTTATTTTTTCTCTTTTAATCTTCAAATCATTAAAAACACAAGTTCATTCGTAAATGAGCGATTCAATCTGTCCAATCGTATGAAGTTATCTTTACGCAAACGTCAAGATTGCCCGTACGCGTTCCTTCCTCTCTCTCTCTCTCTCTCTCTCTCTCTCTCTCTCTCTCTCTCTCTGATCATTTGAGTTTTCGTTATCTCGGAGAGAAGGAAACGTTTCTAGTACGATTAAAGCTCTCTTAGTAAATACAAAGACCCCCGTCAGTAAAGGGAAAGAGAAAAAGAGAGATAGAAATAGAGAGAGAAATAGAGAGAGAAATAGAGAGAGAGAGAGAGAGAGAGAGACTTGATAACCAGGTATTTCCAAGATTTCCACGCAGAACGTCTCTCGCAATGGAGTTTCACGAAAAACGGCAGTTTCACGATTTTCTCTCTGTCTCTCTAATGTACGTTAACGCACATAGATGTACCTGTACAAACGCATACACACATACACACACACGTGCATAGATATCTCGGTGGTTAAATTTGTGCCTTCGCTGAGGCACGTAACGCGTTCCGCCGACTCAGCAGTCATCGCAAACGAGCCACTTTTTCTCTCGGATCGTTTACGACGGCGAGCCAGAAATTAGACGAGTTTCATGAACCGAATAACGGGGATACTCCTTTTTTTTTTTCACTTCTTTCCCCTTCTTTTTTTTTTCTTGTTTTTTTCTTTTCTCTCTCTTTATTTTTGTTCTTTCTTTTTTCGTTTTTTTTTTTTTTTCTTTTCTTTACGGCCATGAGAAGAAGAGTTCCGGGGCGTACGCTCGGGAACCAACGTTGGTTAGCGTCGAAATCCAACGAGCTAATCCTTTCCTTCATAATAATGCTAATACGGCAGAAAAATTTCGAGGGGGAAAAAAAATACAAAATGTAATGTGCCCTAAGGCGAGGGGAGATGGATGATGTGTGTTGTTGGAGAGGGGAGTAGGCTGGCACTGTTTGAATGAAAATTTTAATCGAGGAAAATATTGGAGATCTTTTTTAAGAACTAACATATCTCTCTCTCTCTCTCTCTCTCTCTCTCTCTTTTAATAAAGATAATTCAATGGATTAAATTTTAACGTGGCAGAATTTTCGTATCTTTTGCAAGATCGTGAGAAATTAAAAAAAAAAAAATTTTTTCCCGTTGGGTTTTCTTTTTTACAAGAGGATATTTTTTTTTTTCTACGTTTAAAAAATTTCTATATCAACTGATTTTTTTCCCATATAATTTTCGCAAAAATAACAGAAAGAGGAAAAGACAGAAAGAGAGAGAGAGAGAGAGAGAGAAAAGTTGCTAAAATATCAATAAAAAAAGAAAAAGAAAGAAAGAAATCATAATAATCAATTTTATCGTACAAAATACGATTAACACTTCGGTACTATTAGAAACTATAACTATACATGTTTGCTTTTCTTTTTTCTTTACCTTTACACCTTTCTTTTCTGTACACCCAAAACCTTTTATAAATCGCACCAACAATAAACAAAGCCAGTAAACCGGAATAAAGAGATTTTGAATTAGAGTACGCGCGATACGATAGAAGGAAATATTATACTACGCGCGTTTAGTTACATACATATAAAATACATATATCACGTTTTATAATCTATCTATCTATATATCCATCTTTCGCGTTAAAACGTTGATATCGTAACATTTATAATACCTTTTACATTGAATGTAAAAGATTTTGCAAAGAAAAAAAAAAAAAAGAAGAAAAAGTGGATCGAGAAAGGGAACACAATGTGATATCAACCGGGAATATGAATCCCTGGAACACGTCATATAAACACACGTACGTACATCTAAATATTACTACGCAGATACATAGACACATAGACACATAGATACGTTCTACTGTATATATATATATATATATATATATATATATATATATATATATTTTTACATATATAATACCTACCTAGCAACCTACCTACCTACCTACCTACCTACCTACCTACCTACCTACCGAACTAAAGCCAACGCGGTATAAAGCCATCTTAAACTTCCTCGTAACTGCGCTTCCACTTCTCGGTAAGCGCTCACGCATAGGTAAATAGCGCATAGAACGAAAACGTCCTTATTAACGAGAGAATCTCTCTCTCTCTCTCTCTCTCTCTCTCTCTCTCTTTCTCTCTCGGTTACTCTCTTGGTAATACGAAGTCATGGAAACGCAATGGACGATTGCGTTCTGTAGAATCGCGAGAGAGGCTCTCTCTCTCTCTCTCTCTCTCTCTCTCTCTCTGTCTATATCTCTTTCTCTCTCTCCTCTAACCATATAACGTCTCTCTTTATACACGAAACGGGAATACAGAATAGAACTAGAGTGCTCGTAGGGACGGTAGCGATGGCGATGGTAGTGGTGATGATGGTGATGGTGCCGGTGATGGTGGTGGTAGTAACGTTGGGTGGTGGCACCGCCGGTTACACGCGATTCGCATTCGAAGTTAAAATTTTCGACTGCCGTTAGATACTGTTGGTTGCCTGGCGAAACTGCGAGAATGCTGGAATATTACGAAACGCTTCGCGGCTATGCGACTGCTTTCTCTGTGCGGTTTGCCAGGCATGTATTGTTCGTGTGTGTGTGTGTGTGTGTGTATGTCTGTTAGAGAGAGAGAGAGAGTGAGAGAGAGAGAGAGAAAGAGAGAGAGAGAGAGAGAGAGAGATTGTGCTTCGGGGAGAGAGGAAAATATTTTCGTCCAGGGCATACGTTATATCCTCAGGAGAGAAGGAGAGAGAGAGGTAAATTAAAGCGTCTTTATTAGGTTACGAGGGTGGGAACACCGAAAAAGGGAAGACACTGTTGGTCGCTTTTGCATTTTAGCCAAACGTCAACGCGATAATTGAATTCGCGTATGTTACCGACGTACTTTTCATTTCTTTTCTTATCCTTTCAATTACCTTTTTTACTTGTTATTTTGCCTTTTTCTTTTTTTTTTGATTTTTTCTATTTTTTTATATCTCGTTTCTTCTTTTTTTTTTGTAGCGGGAAGCGGGAGCGGAGAGGGGCGGGGGCGGGGTGGGGGTTGAAAGGGTTTTCTACTTTTATTAAAGGACGAGAAAGTAATAAAGATGACGACGTTCGTATAAGAAACGAATTCTATAAGCAACTCTTTCTCTCTCTCTCTCTCTCTCTCTCTCTTTCTCTCTGTCTCTTAATTTAATATCATCTTCGATATATTTTTATTATTATACACAATCTTTTTTCCTTTTAATTTTTTCCCTTTTTCCTTCTTTGAAGATTTGTAATTCTCTCTTTTTTTTTTCTTCCTTCTGAATGATATTACTTTCCTCTTATTCGTCATCCCCTTCCCCTCCCGCCCCATCCCCACAATTTATTTCTATTTCCCTTCCTCTCTTATTTTCTGTTCTTATTCTTGATATTATCTCACGGTTCAGTGTTGTCTTATTTGATTAAGATCTCATCTATGGTAAATAAGCTTTAAGGTTTTCCGATTAATTCGATGTTACTAAGGGAACCCGAATGGAATCGGGTAAAGAGCTTCGAGCAATTTTCGAAATAGACAGGCAGACATACGTACATACAGACATGCAGACAGAGATAGAAAGATAAATAGATAAATAGAGAGAAAGAGAGAGAGAGAGAGAGAGAGAGAGAGAGAGAAAAGAAAGAATAATTTTTTCCTTTTTGACATTTTGATCAGAACACGAGTGCTCGTTATATTGTTAACGTATCTCTCGTTAAAAAACTTTTCTTATTCCTAACGACACTTTTTGTTTGTTTGTTTGTTTGTTTGCTCGTGTTCGCCCGTTTGTTCGTTTCGTTTTGCTTTCCCTTCCTTTGTTTCGTTTCGTTTTGCTTTTTAAGCAAAACAACAAATTTTTAAATATTACCGTTATTGTGCGCGTCGAATTTTACTACGACGCACACACACACACACTCTCTCTCTCTCTCTATCTATCTACCTATCTATCTATCTATCTATCTATCTATCTCTCTATCTCTCTCTATCTCTTTCTCCCACGGTTGATTTTTCATTTTATTTATTTATTTATTTATTCTTTTTTTATTTTTCACGAAAGTAGAACGACATAGGTACTCTTAAAGTAATGAATTCCCGCCGCAAGGAACTGATGGAACATCGTTATATACTATGACAAACGTCATTCTAACATAGGCGAACGTGGAAATCGGTTTGATCTAATTTTGATCCTGCTCGATGTTGACGGGACTTTAAGTGGGCATCGATGAAAATGAATTACATCGGCGATTCCATTTTCTCTCTCTCCTCTCTCTCTCTCTCTCTCTCTCTCTCTATCTATCTATCTCCATCTCTATATCTCTATCTCTCGTTTTCTCTTTCTTTTTCTCCCTCGGGAGTTCGCATCGTCGAAAGGATATACTGTACTCCTGGTTCGTTCATCCAACTCGAAAAATACTCTTACCTTCACCTTCTCTCTCTCTCTCTCTCTCTCTCTCTCTCTCACTCTTTCTCTCTTTCTCATTCTCTCTTATTCAGACACATGCACAAACACGCGCGCGCTCGCGCTTACATCCGTTCGTCACAGGGGAGATATTACGAACGGATGATCTCGTTCAAGAAACTTGAAACATTACGCTTTTCGAAAAGATGAAATTGCTCTTTACCCTCTTCTCTCTCTCTCTCTCTCTCTCTCTCTTACACATGCACGCACGTACTCTCTCATTCTCTTTCTCTCTCTCTCCCTCTTCGATCGAATTTGTGGTAAAAGAATTCGAAGAAGATAGAAAATAAAATAGTATCACTCTTTCTTCCTCTCTCTCTCTCACACACACACACACACACAGAGTCACCATATCTCTCTGTTTTTCTATATCCTAAATCGATTTTCAAATGATCGACCTTAATGGAGATTAATTTTATCTCTATGAGAACGAAGGAACGGTCGCGTGTTTTTTGATAAGAAAAAAAAAAAAAGAAATTAAGAAAAAAAAAAGGAAAACCACCGCGAGGAGAGAATAATGATCTACGTGTATATAATCTTCCGATTAACAAGTCCGTAAAAGAGGAAAGAAAGAAAAAATAGCGAGAGAATAAGAGAGAGAGAGAGGAGAGGTTGTATCGTTGGATTCACACGGGCAACGAGCACTCATGCGTATCGTGTGAGAAGATTCGGAATTAAGGGCGTTGAAACGCGTACGGTTGGTTACTTACTCGCTCGCTTATTCTTTTGTGTGTGTGTGTGTGTTCGTGTGTAAGAAAGAGAGGAGGGCAACCACCTGTGAGTTAGCCGTCTACTTACTTACCAAGAAGGAGATAGCCAGGCGCGAAAGGAAACGACTTGTGGTGAGACGACGACGAGTTCTCGCATCCGGTCTACTCCGATGTTGATACTCGCAAACACTCATACCAAATCATCTCCTTTTCTTCTTTCATCCAGATATACATGGATGCTTACTTGTCTTTCATATACACGCACACACGTATACACACACACATACACGCGTTGTTTTAAACCTATCAAATAGAATCACATAGCTACGCGTAGTAATGTACGCTGTCTACTTAGAAAAACGTTGTCCACAGGCGTGGAATCGTTCTCTATCCATCATGTCTATCCATCTATCTATCCATCCATCTATCTATCTATCTACCTATCTATCCATCCATCCATCTGTCTGTCCAACCGTATCTTTCTTTCTTGAAATAAATAAAAAAAAAAAAAAAAAAAAAGAAGAATATAAAATAAAAGAAAGAAGTAAAACATACTTTTAACATAGCTCTACTAGCGCTCGAACTCGTCGTACGATAGTTCGTAATTTCCTCCACCTAAGGCGATTTGCCACGATATTCCATTTCATTTTCTTTTATTTCTCAATATCCTTCTTATTCTACTTCTTCTTCTTCTTTCTCTTTCTTCCACGAAATATTTGCATACTCGTTCGGGATTTATCATTGTAAGGATAAAATTCCGATTTCTTATCGAAACGATCGCCGAGTCGCAATCGAATCGATCGTAAAGTCGCAAGTACAAATATCTTGGGCTGCTCGTTAAAACTTCTTTTTGCCAAATGTCACAACGCGAAGAAGTGAGAAGAAAGAGAGGAAAAAAGAAAGCAAAAAAGAAAAAAAAAGAGAGAGAGAAAGGAAAGAAAAGAAAAGAAAGATAAGTACGGGATTTCTTACGATTGTTTTTAATCATATTATAATTATAGTTTAATCGTAACTGTATTATCGTTTCAACTAATCGTTTTAACGAGTCATCTTGACATCGAGTGACACTAATTTGAAATAAAAACGAAAAAAAATTGTACTGATCTCATCGAAAAAATTTTAAAAGAGATACAGAGAGATAGAGACAGATAGATAGATAGATAGATAGATAGATAGATAGAGAGAGAGAGAGAGAAGAAGAGAAAGAGAAAGATAGTTACATGTTAAATGGTCATTAGAATCATCGTAACAATTCGAAAAACGAATTAGTAATTCTCGTAAAGTATTAGATATGTAAAAAAGTTACTATAACAGAGATGAAGAAAAAACTACACGAACGTACACGCACACACACACAAACATAGTCGGAGAAGTGGAATGAAAATGAAATTATAGGGGCGATAACTATTATGGCGGTAAGCAGAAAAACGATTTCTGAAGATTTCCTCCTCTCTCTCCTCTATTCCCCGTCCCTACTCATATTCCTACTTATACACCCTATTCCTTTTCAATGGCCGTTATGATAATTTACAAATTACGTTAAAGACAGACCATGGACCGTTCCACAAGGGAAATGAGATGCACTTCTCGTTAACAGTTCGACCATCGCTTCCTTCTTCTACCTTCTAATACTCCTCTCTCTCTCTCTCTCTCTCTTTTCGTCTAGTTCGTTCGAGTCATTAATAATAAACTGCAGGGAGTCTCTCTCCTTTGCCGCTATGATATTATGGTACGAAGTTAGTTAACCTACGATATTATTCGCATGATATTAACCATTGTCATAATATTACACGAAGGACCTCTTCGTTCTAACGTTCAACCAACGAAAACGAGATTTTCTATACGAGGTTCTCTACCCTCCTCCTCGTCCCTCCCACCCTCCCGACCGTCCCTCTCGATCCGATTTGCGTCTAATATAACGAAATATATCTCTCCCGTTGAATTCAATAAATTCATACGAATCTCGTCTTTGGTTCGATAGTTATACGATTATATTTCAAATAACTCGGAACGAAATGAAAACGTTTCTAACGTAGTATCATAAACGCCTCTATTTCGAGCTAACGACGAGAACGTACTCGTTAAAGTTACGTTTTAACAAAATATCTATATATATTAATACCTTACTGATCTGCTGCACATACGTATGTATATATATATATAAATCCTCTGATATATACCTACCTACTATGTATTCCTGTATGTTATACAAAGTTGCTAAATTAGAATCTCATTACTGACCATTTAATACGGATAGAATCGATTCAAGGGAAAATCTCAAAATGACGACTAGATTTTCTCCGATTTCTTCGTTCGAAACTTCGTTGTCGTCGTCCTCGTCTAAGAAATGGAAAAGGATGAGAGAAGTGGAGGAGAAAGAGGAGGAGGAATGGGAATATAGAAGGATGAGAGAATTCGTAAGAAACGTTATACTTGAATGCGACATTAATCGAACGGAACCGCGATTCGTCCTGGTTCTCCTCCCTCCCTTCCTCCACATTTGACTCCCCTTCTCTCTCTACATTTTTCTACATCGTCTCTAAGATCTTATGGATCTTCTCAGATCTAACCGAGGATACACTCTCGAAAACGAGGGAGGTAAGGGAATCGATGACGACTTTCTTTCGAAAAGATCCTGTAGCATACTTCGGCATCTGGCTTTTCATTCGGAAGAATCGTCGAGTAGATATTCGAGATGGGGAAGTAAACGTAGAGAGAAAGAGAGAGAGAGAGAGAGAGAGAAGTAGATATTATAGGAAACTGCAACTCCGTCGTTCGTCAGCGTCATCGTCTGATAGGTAGGTACGTGTATTTCAAGATTTCGAAATCTCGTTTCTATCGTTTTCCGTGTTCAAGCGTATGTATGTATGTGTGTGTGTGTGTGTGTGTGTGTGTATGAATGTCTGTATGTATCTCCTCTCTCTCTCTCTCTCTCTCTCTCTCTCTCTCTCTCTCTCTCTCTCTCTTACTCTCTCTCTCTTTCTGTCGCACGTTTATCGTCTTTCTGTCTTCCCGTCGATATCATCACGCATCTATTTCATCGTACATGTCAATGCGTCCTTCGTATGTATGTATGTATGTATATATCTATCTATGTATGTATGTGTGCACGTATCGTTTATGATAACGGTTAAGTGCAAACGTTCCTTGACGATAACCAAAACTCACAGAATTTTCGTAGTAAGGAATCGAAATGAAGAAAATCATGAAGAGACGATTGGTTTGAGGAGACAATCGTGGTGTGTGTGTGTGTGTGGGTGGGTTTGGGGTGGAAAGGAGGAAAGAATTGAGATGCGAGAATGAAAGAGTAGAAGTCCTTCGTTTTCTCTCGTTTCTTCAATTTCTCTCTCTCTCTCTCTCTCTCTCTCTCTCTCTCTCTCTCTCTCTCTTTCTCTCTATCTCTCTCTTTCTTCATCTTACCATTATCCTCTTTCATTTCCTTTCACTTTTACTGTTACTTTTACATGCACACTACGTTCTCTCCTCTCTCTCTCTCTCTCTCTCTCTCTCTATCTATCTATCTATCTATCTATCTCTACTTCTCTCTTCGTATAGACTCTCACAAAAGCTGAGAAGGTACAGTGCGGATTGAATTAGATGCCGGCGTAATGCTCGAAATTGCATTTTCGAACACGGAGAGAGAGAGAGAGAGAGAGAGAGAGGGAGGGAGAGAGAACGAGATGGAAAGAAGATTCTACTAGGAGAAGGACTGGGAGAAGGAGGAAAGGGAATTGTTGCAGAAAGGGTGGCTACCAAGAGTGAAAAGGCATGAGATAGAAGATATAGAAGAGTAAGAGAGAGAGAGAGAGAGAGCGGGAGAGAGAGAGAGAGAGAGAGAGAGAGAATAGGAGAGGATGACGAGAAATGCATTTATTATACAGTAGAACTTACCGGTACTCCAGCGAGGACAATGGAAAATACACAAAATAATGGCCCGAGAGCTCGAGTAACGATAATTGCGCTGGCGTAGCTGGCACGTCTCTTCGGGTCCGACTTCGGGATTGGACCAAATTCCGGATGCATGCCGACTCGAGAAATTATTACTTTGAAGATAGTATAAGAGAGAAAGAAGGAGAAATAGAGAGAGAGAGAGAGAGAGAGAGAGAGAGAGAGAGAGAGATAAAGAGGAAGAGAGAATAAGAGAAAAAGATAAAGAAATAGAAAAGCCGTTCAGCTGCAAAAGGCGCACCATCTGTTTACGTAAACTACCGTGAAAATATTTAAAATACACGAAAGGGGATGAAGGTGGTAGGGAGATTGGCGAGAGCGAGGGTTGTAGGAGAAGGAAATACACAACTGGGAGAAAGATCGACTGGATAGGGGAGAGTGGAAGAATACGGATCGATAACATATATTCTCATTACCTATTATCGATATATACTTTATGCGCGGTTCGGACCATCCGTATGGGATGTAAACGGGATGTGAAAGAACAATAAAAAAAGAAAGAAAGAAAAAAAAAAGAAAAGGAAAAGAACGAAAGAAATGGGGAAAAAAGACAAGGACAAAAAATTGCAACAAGTTGATTATTCTATGCGCCGGAATATAAAACAACGGTATTGGAGTAGATACGACATTAAAAGGGCTATAATAATGAACGAGGTGCATTGGTAAGATGAAAACGAATGAAAGGAAGTTAGAAAAACGGAATGGAATTAATTAATTTCAATCAGTGTTCGTGATCTTTTTTATTCTCTCTTTTTTTTTTTTTTTTTTTTTTTTTTTTTTTTTTGTTCCCTCGATAACACCGATAGTATACGGCGCCTATTGTACGGGGCCATTCTCTCTAAGTCATGTTCACCAGAA
>OU964971.1:3469218-3481718 GCA_918808275.2 Dolichovespula sylvestris | reverse complement strand
GCTTGGCACGCATCCCGACGTGCATGTTTCAACTCCATGTGCACCATTATTCGGTACAGTTTCAGTTGCTTAGTCCCCCCTCAAAAAAAAAAAAATAAATAAAAAATTGGCCACATCTTATACGTTTCGTGACTATGACTTTTAATGGAAAAAATATTTTTGTAGAAATGACAGATATATTGCCTTATGAATGGATAAAAGTATATATTTAAATTAACCCATAAAAATAAGACATAAGAGTGAATGAAAAAAAGAATTTATGAAGCTCGACTTTAATTAATAATAATAAAAAAAAAAAAAAAAAAAAGAAAAGTAAAAAAATGATTTTACTTTGCGTAACTCCATTGATTTTTATAAATACTACGGTCTGTGCGACTGTTAAAAAAGGCAAAACGCTTTGTGGAACGAACACTGACTCTTCTAACGACTGCATTTTACGCAGCCGATGCAAAAACACGCTTGTCGTTTAAATCGCGAATTGCGAACGAACGACACGCCGCATCTACTTCGCGAGATTTTTAATTTAGCGAAACGAACACTCGATTATAAAACATCCATTGCTACGCGCGCGATTGCAATGACGTTCTGATAGAGAAAAATAAAAACAAAATTATTGTTATCGCTGTTATGACAAGAAACTCTAGAAATTATGTTCGTTTAATTAATTAGAAAATTATCGAAATTATGAATCATTGAAATTTGACCGTACGGAAAGATCGATTCTCGATGTTAACTCTTCGAAATGCAATAGAGAAATCTAAATCAATAACTATCAAAGTCCTTCCATAAGTCATTTTCTGTTGATATTAGATGAAGGCGACATACTTTACGTTCAAAATTTGATTCCATTGAAACATTCAATCAAATTATTTTCATTTAACGCGTATGAACGGTCGTATAACGTTTAAACGAATGCACGATTGTTTAAATTATTATAAAATTATCGAATGTAGAAATTATTTTAACTCTCCCGTGTAGAAAGAGTATAATCTTCAATGTTTAATCATCGGACTTGAAAAGAATACTAATTGCAAGACAAACGAAGTCAGTTGAGCGTTGTATATTTTTACTTACATTATCGAACGACAATGATCTAGTATTTGAAATGTAACCATTCGATATATTAAAATTAAAATCGAAATAAAAATTATTTTACTTTTAACGCGTCTTACGAGCAATCTAATATTGAAACGAATAACACCAACGTTCAATGCTGTCGTTCGGTTTATTGCACTCCGTGTACTTATAAATTTAATAATGTATAATAAATTTAAATAATCCTAATATAATCAGCCTTACAAATTATTATATAACATTCATCGCGTTGAAATAAAGAATTTTTAAGCGTTGTAATGCACAAAGAAAAATGACCGTTAAAATTAATTGTCAAAGTCGGTCAAGAATTACGTTTGAACTAATTGTTGGCGTAAAGCATTATTATAAAACCGTGGACGGTGGAAGTACACCCCTTAAGGGTTTCATTTTGAGAGAGGAAGTTAAGTTAATTATCCGAGATTTTTAAAACATTCCGTCGAAACAATTCCTCCGTCTTTAGAAGACAGAGATATTCTAGAGAAAATTCGCAAGCTGTTATTATATAATATTATTATGCCGTGGAAATGTCTTATCCTTTTTTCCTCTCCCTCCCTCGCCCTCCCTTTCTCTCTCTCTCTCTCTCTCTCTCTCTCTTTATATATATATATATATATATATATATATATATATATATATCACTTTTCTTATAACCCAGCCAAATATAGGTCACAAAGAAGGTCTAAAATTCGAGCATTTTGTTAAGTATGTCAAATGAGTTGTCCCTCGTTTAATCTCTCTCATCTTTTCTCTCTCTCATTCTCTCTCTCTCTCTCTCTCTCTCTTTCTTCCTTTCTTTCCTTCCTTCCTTCCATTCTTTGCAAAATTGAACAAAGCTCGTTTGGAGGAACGTAAATACGCTTTTAGGAACGAATGAATGAACAAAAGAAATAGAAGGTTCTGAGAGAAAGGGACAGAGACAGAGACAAAGGGGTTGGACTCTCCAAGGGACACGTGTGAAACCGTACATATTATTTTATTGATGTTACCATTTGGACCCAGTGTAACTGTATAAACGTACACTAGAGAGATAGATATATAACGAGTAAGTGAGAGAGAGAGAGAGAGAGAGAGAGAGAGAGTGAGAACGGAGTAGACCGCTAACGTAAACAGACTACAAAGTCAAACGCGTAACTCGGCCGCAGGAACGTACATATGCGTTTCGTTTCTCTAGCCACACCCTTACACACTCGCACACATAGACATTGAATATAAACACGTTCGTACGTACACATCACACACACACACATACACACATAAGTAGATACTAACGCACCAGAGAGAGAGAGAGAGAGAGAGAGAGAGAGAGAGAGAGAGAGAGAGAGAGAGAGAATGACCAATATCTTCTAGCACATACATAATACACACAGACATCCCCAATCTATATTCTCGTTATACCAAAGTGATCTCTATCTATCCTATCGTAATCTTTTGACTAGTGAGATCAAAGGGCCTATCATCTTGCATTCTATTCTCCATCAATATCGTCTTAATGCGGATTATATTAGAATTGAATTACTACTTACTTTAACGCTTGCGATTTTAACAATTTAATGATTCGATTCCAATTCTCATCTCTCTCTCTCTCTCTCTCTCTCTCTCTCTCTCTCTCTCTCTCTCTCTCTCTCTCTCTCGTGATTCGAAATTTTAGTCCCTAACGCAATGATTTTCTTTTCTTTCCTTTCTTGTTCTTGTCGAAAGTTAAGTGCTCCCTTATTTTTAATAATTACGAGAAATATAGAATTTATTTTTGATCCTTTTTATATTTAATGAACGTTTTCTTCTATGCGGGGTAACAATTATTCTCTATTATTTTACGTAGTATTAGTCTCGATAAAATTATTTATACGAAATTGTTCAATATTAATATAATAAATTCGTAAAATTATTCAACTTTCTCTTTATTCACGAATGGGGAACGTACAACAAACACGATTAAACGCGCGTACGATTTTTCAAGTGGCCATCGTTTCCTTCACGAAATTTTGAAACTATGAGAGAGATAGAGATAGAGATAGAGAGAGAGAGAGAGAGAGAGAGAGAGAGAGAGAGAGAACTTTATCCATATTGGAGAAACCTACGTCAATATATCAGTCATCGACTTTTTAAAACGTATTTGAACACATTGTAAAACGAACTTTAACATCCTCCTGAAAATTCTATCGATCATAAACATTAAGTTTCATGAGAGAGATAGAGAAAAGAGGAGAGATAGAGGGAGGGAGAGAGGGAGAGAGAGAGAGAGAGAGAGAGAAATTTGTCTTATTCTTTTAGATTTTTCTTTTTATACGAATTTTTATCCTTTGTTTTACGGAATACGGAAAAGTATCTTCGACGTTTCATGAACGATAAAGGCTCCTCTGTTCGAGAGTATCTTCTTCTTTCCACTTATCCATCCATCTATCTATCTATCTATCTATCTATCTATCTATCTATTTATCTATCTATCTAGGCTATTATATAACTATATACATATCTCCAAGCTTTGTTAGAGAAGGATCGTAGGGGGTGGTTGGGTTAAAGTTAATAATGCATCATTGTTTTCACGCATGCCTCGCACGCACGAATGGTCCGAGCCGAAACACGTATGACCAGGCTTTGTTCCACTATGAGAAAGAGAGATGAAAGATATATATATATATATATATATATATATATATATATATATATGTATTGAAAGAGAGAGAGAGAGAGAGAGAGAGAGAGAGAGATAACGCTAACTTTATCATCGTTGGAAGTTTAATAAATCCCTTTAGTCATCATATCGAGCTTGGCTATATCTCTTTTTCTTTCTTTTGTTATAGAAGAAACAAAGATAATACAAATATACCGTGAAAATAAGCGGGTTAAAGTAACAAAAAGAAGGTATATTCTCGTGAAGTCTAGAATGATATATCCATTATTTTTTCTTTTTCTTTATTTTTTTTTTCTTTTTTTAATTTTATAACGTTGGCGTCGATATTATTTACTCGTTACGCTTGAATCAATGACAATAAACGGGCGAGCTCGATGAAATCTCTTTTTCTTTTCCTTTCTATTTTTTTTTCTCTTTTTTTTTTTTTTTATTTAATTTCAACCCATCAACCCAACGACATTATTATTATTGGTCGTGACCAAACAATTGATTCGGATCGATAAGTAATTGTTACGGGGTTTATTTATTTACGGGTAATACAGTCTTTGCTTTTTTTCTTTTATTTTTTTTTTTCTTATTTTTCGTTTCTCTTTCTCTTTCGATTTCGAATAAAGCGTAAAAGAGCGTTCTCAACTTTGTGCCCGACGTAGCGTTATTGAAAATAGAGAGAAATGAAAGATAGAGGCACAGGAAAAGAAAAGAAAGGGAACGAAAAAGAAAGAGAAAGAGATGAGAATGGAAGGAGAAGGATAGATAGCTGTTATCATTACATATAAGTAGTCGGTTAACTATGTAAAAATAAGCTGACAACGTAAATGGTAAAATTTTCATTTTAGCAAACGAATTAAGATTACTTCTTATGGCTTATTTCAAACTACGTTCATTGTACCGATCAAAACATAGGAGAAGTTTAGAAGGGCACATTGAGGCTGGAAGGAGCGTGTAGGGCGTGGGTAGAAATACACCACTAAACCGGGTTATTACTGCGGGGAGTTTTCATATGCGTCAGAATTCCGAAGTTACCCTTTCGCGAATGTTTCTTCGTGAAATTCCAACCGTACCCATCGTTCTATGGTTTTATTCCCTTGGGTAATTCGAATCGCGCGCCACGTCGAGAAAACAGGAAGATTTGTTTTTCCACGAGTTTGCCCATGTGGTAACCGAGCGTGCGAGAAAAAGAGAGAGAAAGAAAGAGAGAGAGAGAGAGAGAGAGAGAGAGAGAGAGAGAGAGAGAGAGAGAGATATTATTATTAAACGTATCGCTTGTTTTTCTCAGAAGTCATTTTCGAAATGAAATATTTTTCAAATATGATCCGAATCGAATAATAAAATTGTGTGTGTGTTGTGCGCGCGCGCGCGTGCATGTGTACACACGTACATACACATCGAAGTATATACGTACATACATTTTCTCGAAAAAAAACTTTTCTCGAAATTCGACGATGATATATCTCGTAGATCGATTCTATCGAACGATTCGTCATATATTTATGGTATTAATCGAAGAGAAATGATCTCGTAGCAATTTATATAATCAAAATCGTAATATCTTGTTCGATTAATAACGAAAATAAACGTAGGAAAGAAACAAGCAAAATGTTGTCTTCGATGAAACCCGGATAAATGCAAGATGGGGATTTATTAATAATGTCGTACTTGTCCACCAATCGAATCTGTCGTAACGAACAATCTGTTATCGATAACGAATTTCAACGGGAATGGGTACGACGAATTCGTGTGTGATAAGTTTTACCGAGGATAGGGATTAATGTGGGTGTAGGTGTGGGGTGGGACAGAGAGAGGGAGGAGGGAGGGAGAAAGGGGGGTGGTGGTACGCGACGACAGTACGTACGACATACAAGTTAAAAATTCCGTTCTTTTGTTTGTTTTCTTCTTCTTCTTCTTCCTCCTTTTGGATTTAATATTGGCATGAATCGGAGGAAAGATAAATAACAAACGACGACGGCTTTAGTCGTCGTTTCAATGGAGAGACACGATATAATGGATATGCAAATAACGAAGACTCCATTGTCATATCGGGTTTGCAGCGTTACCATCATATTCTTTTTCACGACGACAACGACGACGACGACGACAATGACGACTCATTTTGCAATCGTCGTGTATATGATAAAAAAAAAAAAGAGAGAGAGAGAAAGAAAGAACGAAACAAACAAACAAACAAACAAACAATACAATAAGGAAAATCTTAGGGAGAGAGAGAGAGAGAGAGAGAGAGAGGGAGAAAGGGAAAGGGAAATGACTAATATCAAAACTCAATAAACGTGGAATTTTCTCTCCAAAGACAAGAGATACCCTCAAGATGGAGTTGGAGACAACGATGGTATAGCATTAACGAGAATTACTGAGATACTACAGTACACTTAATTATAACCAGAGTACCGACCGAATCACTTTATTGCCATTGTTTCTATCATCCACCCTCGAGGTCCCACCCCCTCCCCGTGGACCCTACTCTCAGACCCCTTCTCTCTCACTCCAAACCATCTCTCTCTCTCTCTCTCTCTCTCTCTCTCTCTCTCTCTCTCTCTCTCTCTCTGACACTCGCCAGTACCACCTACGAATTTAGTTAGCGTTTTCATGAAAATCAAAGTAATTGGAGAAAGAGAGATATAATAATGAATTGTTCCTTTTAACGTGGTAATTAAGGAATCTAGAAGAACGAGCATTGAGAATATACGCGAGAACTTGTCGACTGGGTAAATGAGAAAGAAAACAGAAAGGAAAAGAAAGAAGAAAAAGAAAAAAATAAGTGCCTAATTCGCAAGCACTATTTTTATTTTTTACGTATGTGTGTGTGTGTGTGTGTGTGTGTATTTATATATGTATTTATATGTGACTTTTATATCATAGTTTTTTTAATCTCCTTTCGTACGTTTTCGTACGAGAAGATCTTTTTTTTTTTTTTACGAGAAATTTGTTACCCTTTTCTCATTTTCTTTTTCTTCTCTTTTATTTTTCTCTTTGTTCTTTTACCCCTTCCAAACATTTCACGAGAATTAACGATTCCTACGAAATTTTCGTATAACACTTTTTTCGCTTATTTTATTCTTTCTCCCTCTTTCTTTTTATCTTTTTATCTCTCTCTCTCTCTTTCTTTCTGTTACCAACGTAAAATCCGTATTTCTTTATTGTTGTTTATCGCGAGAGAGAATTCCCGTGATATTTATTTATTCTCGCACGATCCTACGTCGCAAGATACAAACAAACACACACATACACGCACATAATATATGTATATTTTATATATATATATATATATATATATATATATATATATATTATTATATATATTGGACGACTACGACATCGGGTTACTCTGGTATTACATAAAAATGAGTGTCATTCTTTTTTTTTCTGTGTGTTTCAGCAGGCGAGGGTGCCCAATATTTTCGTTTCAAGCCGAGAAATAGTTCTGTGCTTGAACGTGGCGAGGTGATAATACCCTGCGAGGTCGAGAACAGGGTCGGCATCGTTCAGTGGGTCAAAGACGGCTTTGCTTACGTCGTACAACCGATGAGTAAGTATTTGTTCTCTTGAATAAAAAAAATAAAAAAATAAAAAAGAAAATAATAATAATAATAAAATCAATAAGAAAGCTCATTAAAGTTAGAATCGTTTGGGAGTGTACGTTCTGTGTGCGATATTTAGAGACGGCTAGGCAATTAACTTGCTATCTACAATATATTTCACGCGAAATGAATGTTTGGAATTATTTTCTTTTTTTTTTTCTTTCTTTCTTGGTATTTCTTTTTCCGTTTTTTCTTTCCTTTTTCATTCGGTATTTCTTTTTCTTTTTCTTTTTTGGTATTTCGTTTTCGGTATTTCTTTTCCTTTTCCGAAGAGAACGAGTTTCTTTCGTATTATCGCGATATACGAAGACACCACCTCGCGTTTTTTTTTTTTTTTTTATTCTTTTCCTTTTTCCTTTCGAAATTTTATCCGTCCACCTTCTCGTTTCGTTTCACACGGAAAAATTCCGATAACTTGTTTTTCCCCTGGCTCCCCCGCCCCCATTGTTTCTGTTTTCGTTTTCTTCTTTTGGATTCCCTCTTTCCTTTTCAATTTTTTTTTTCTTTTGTTTTCTCTTGGTCGTGTCGCTTTTACAATCTCTCATTTCTCCGAGGACCATAAAATATTATTAATACGCTTGTTAGCTCGATCCGAACACGTATGTATACACATTATTTTTAATTAAATTGTAATTTTATTGATTTCAATTGACATTCCGATTATTTATAATATCGATTGTGCGATCCTTTGTTTGGACAAAAAAAAAAAAAAAGCAAAAAGGTAAAGAAGAAAAGAAGAAAAGAGGTTCCTTTATTTACTTTACAGGGAACAAGTTTTTAATTTAACCTTTCTTTTCTTTTTTCTTTTTTTTTTTTTTTCTTTCGCACGCGTACCTCAAATTTCATTTCGAACGGGAATTTGTAATTTTTAAATTCAAACTAGAACGTGCTAGAAAGAGCAAGAGAATCAGAGCGTGCGCGAGAGAGAGAGAGACAGAGAGAGAGAGAGAGACAGAGAGAGAGAGAGAGAGAGAGAGCAAGAGAGCAAAGGAGGTTCCTTTGGAAAAAGGGGAAGTGTGTTTGGTTGGTGGTAGGGAGAGGAGTGTAAATTTAATCGTTGCCGCTAGCGCATATTCCGTTCTCCTTTCCTTTTCATGTTAAAACGTCGGCAACTCATCGTCGGATGACTTCTTTGTTACGATGACGCGCAATCAGTTTGCGTTCGCATGAAAAGTCTTTCTATATATATATAATCTTTCTCTCTCTTTCTCTCGCTCTCTCGCAAAAGGAAAATTATTTTCGGCGACAGATTAATACTTTACGAGTTTAACACTGCAACCGTTATCTTTTATCGTTCGAAATACGAAATCCATTTGTAAGATGTGAGCAAAATAATAGAATCCCGAACGAGGTATGACAATTTTCTCTTTAAATTGTCGTGGTGATGATGATAATAATAATAAAAAAAAAAGGAAAGAAAAAAAAAGAGAATCAAACGGATCGCACACGAATGTACATATACGTAAGTTGTATGTATAAAAAGCAATAAAAAAAAATATATATATATATATATATACACTCGTGTGAGTGTGTGTATTACTTACACGAATTTATTTTCTTTCTTTATTTCACGTTTACGCAGCCGGCCAGATCGTTGGTCATCCGAGATTGAGACTGATCGGCGATCAAAACGCAGGAGTTTATAATCTTCAAATTACCGATGCGTCCTTAACCGACGATGGAGAATATCAGTGTCAGGTTGGGCCGCATATACGCGTCAAGCCGATCCGTGCTAACGCTCATCTCACCGTTATCTGTAAGTAATCTAATCATTACCTTGTCCACTTTCGATTGATTATGATCTTTCTTTCTTCTCCCTCTCTCTCTCTCTCTCTCTCTCTCTCTTTCTGCATTTTGTTTTCCTTTCCTTTTTACTTTCTTCTTCCTCCCTCTACCACAAACTTGTATTCGCACAAACTCGACGTTAATTTTTTAAACCGAGAAAATCTATTGGTAGTTTCTTTACTATCAATTTCTATTGCTCGTATATTTTGCTTCGTTCTCTCTCTCTCTCTCGTTGTTTTTTTTGTCTTCTTTTTTTATTTTCTTTAAAAGAAGTAAAGTACGTTGTAAGAAACAGGGTATACGTGGGTTAGGCTCATTCAAAGATCCCATGCACTTCACCGAGAGTTTTCCCTCCTTCTGACCAAGGAAGAAATAGAAGAAAGAGAAGAAGAAGAAGAAGAAGAACAAGAAAGAGAGAGAGAGAGAGAGAGAGAGAGAGAGAGAGAGAGAAGACGGATGACGGGACGAACAGGACGGACGGAACCCCGTTTGTTCCAAGCACCGCTTCTCGTTCTTAACATTTCATCGAGAAACGACGTCGGGTTCATTTGGCCTCCTGGGTATCGTTTCATTCGAGATGCCGCCGCATCGAAACGACCCGAAAGTAGGGTATCTCGTGCGGCTTATACGAAAAAAGAAAGCAAAAAAAGAAACAACAAAATTCGAATCTTCCCTTTTTATTTTTGTTTACGGTATACGAGTAAAACGAGTGCGAGATCTCTACCACATCCCTCTAAGTTTCCTATATATATATATATATATATATATATATATATATATATATATATATATATATATAATACTTATTATAAGTGTTATCTTAATCTACCTGCATATCGTTTAACATATACGGATATCTATCTCGTTTTAATTAAAACGCGAGATACATTTCAAAGAGAATGAAAATAATAAAAGAGACGGGGTTACCTGAAAAAAGAAAAGAAAAGAAAAGAAAAGAAAAGAAAGAAAGAAAGAAAGAAAAAGAGAGATCTAATATATGTGAATGTTATTTTAAATGTAAATGCACGCCTTTCATTTTAATGCGAAGAAAAATGGCGAAACAAGATATTTTGTTAAAAAAAAAAAAAAAAAAAAAAAAATTGAAGAAGAAAGATGGAAAGAAAACGAAAACGACACGAAATCAAAAAAGTAATCTTAAGTCACGATACACACTGGTGCGACATGACGTATCGTATCGCTCACTCTTGTTTATATAAACGTTATTAGATAACGTTCGAATTAGCGACGAAAGTATATTTTCTGCAGCCATTTTCGAAAAGCGCTTTTAAAATCAGTTAACGAGCATACAGGAGGGGAAATATATATATATATATATATATATTAAGTTGGCAACTAAGTAATTGCGGATTTTAAATAAGAATCTATCGGCAAAATCCGCAATCACTTAATTGCCTTCCCAAATATATATATATATATATATATATATATATATATATATATTCTCTTTCTTCGTATTTCGTATTTTCTATCAATTAAAAGTATTGATTTTCGGGTCGCGTGCCACCGCAGACGAACGTTAATTATGATAATCCTATAGATTGTTGTTCATAGGAGACACTGCGTTCACATGATATATATATACATACACACACACACACACACACACACACACACACACACACACACACACACACACACACACACACACACACACACACACACACACACACACACACACACACACACACACACACACACACACACACACACACATATATATAAATGTATAGGCTAGGGTATGGTGAACGGCAGATAGGTGCACAACGGACAATAGAAATTTAGCGCGAATCTGTGATAATGGATGAAATTTAATCCAAGAGTAATGCAGGGATTAGCTTTTAAGAGTATACGGCTTTATTCATAGGGATTTCTCGAGTTTGTGGTCAAATAACGAAATAACATTTCTATATTGTGGATCTACAAGGGTAGATCCTTTTAAATCCCGATAATCAAATAATCAATTCCAATTGGATTGGCCGAAAGATTCGAAGAAATAATAAAAGAGGAGAAAAAAACGAAAACTAAAAAAATAATAACAGTAAAGGATGAAAAGAGAACAAAATGGAAAGATTATTCAATCTGACGAGTACTCTCGATCGGAAAATAAAAAAAAAATAAATGAAGCGAAGCTCCAAAGTGATTTTAATAATTTCCTTCTTCGTTTATTTTTTTTTTCTTTTTTTTAAGATCGTACAAAATTCAAACCTATTGATAGGAACATTTTCTCTTTCTTTCTTTTTTTTTATGTTGCAATCTAAAAGAAAAATGATATAAATAAAGATTAACCTAGAAAGTCAAAAGTCTCGTAAAAGACCATATAATTTATCTTTAATATCATCTGTTAAATTTCTATCCATCCTGTGCAATGAATTGAACAAAGATGTATATGTAAATCGTGTTATCATTTATAAGACGAAAAAGAAGTTTAATGCTATTTCTTATAATTAATATATACACATATATATATATATATATATATATATATATATATATTTATACGTTTATACATATGTATATATTCGAATCGTAAAAACAAAATTTCATTATCAAGAAAGTTCCACGAAACGATTCAAATTTGTCGATGATAAAATAGAAAATGGATGAGAAAGAACGAGATCGTTAGAAAAATGTCTTAGAAAATATATTTGTTTCTCTAATTTGTTTGTTCGTTTGTTTGTTTTTTTTTCTTTCTTTTAATAAAACGCCAGTCAATTTGTATGGTTATATAAGAATTCGTAAAGTTACTACGTTAATAAACGTGGTCCTATGCATACTTTTATTTCACGGGGTTGGCGTTCTTATACCGGCGACACTTCTTGATTCCACGGTCGTGCGTTTGCATCTCGTTATTATCCGACTTTACATGTAAAGCAGGCACGTAGGTGAAGGAGAGGAGCTCTTTAGTAGGAGGATTAAACTTATACGAAGGGACGACGAAGTAAGAGTGCCTCTTTGCTTATTTAGCCCGATATTGTACCTTATTGCGAGGAATATCTCGAGGAGACATTTTATTTTTATTTTCTTTTTTTCTTTTCGTTTCGTCTCAACAAAAAATTTTGCTTATTCCCTTCGTTCGACCTAACTCTCGATAAAACACCAAGTACGATTATCCTAGAAAAATGAGAGAGAGAGAGAGAGAGAGAGGGGGGGGGGTGGGGGAAGAAGGAAAAAATCGAAAAGAAAAAAAGAATAAACTAATGGAAGGATAGTACGATAATTTTGTATATAAATTTAGTAGTTACCCCCCCCCCCCAGACACAGAGTCCATCAAAACGTCATCGAAATAAATTCATAAATTTGCGAATACTTTATCCCATAGGATTAGGATTCCATGGGATTCTCTCATCTTATTCTTACGTATCCTATTTCTTTGA
>OU964971.1:3461718-3464218 GCA_918808275.2 Dolichovespula sylvestris | reverse complement strand
GATAGATAGATCGATCGATATAAATAGAGAGGGCTTAGAGACAGTGGAGATCGCCGTACAGTTGCGGGATGGGTACATACGTGCATACGTATAACGAGAGGTGCGGCTAACGCCGTCCAACTCGCTTGAACCCGCTTCAATCCGCACCGTCGGTTCCGCATATTTCGTGCCGTTTCGGGAATGAAACGTTTCGCGCACCGCCGCGCTCAAAGATAATTGAAAAGTTCAGGAAATGTGAGTCAAGCTTCGAAAAGTCGGGAGGAAGGATCGACAGACATAGTGTATACGCGTTATCATCGAGACTTTCATGGAAATGCAACGGGAAAAATGAGATAGAGAGAGAGAGAGAGAGAGAGAGAGAGAGAGAGAGAGAGAGATGATGATGATGGTGGTGGTTGGTTATACGAGAGAAAAAGAGAGAGAGGGGAAGGGAGAAAAGAGACGAGAACAAGAGAACAAATAGGGAAAAAGTTTAATATGGGCCTATGGTGCTTTACTTCTTCGTTCCTCTTTTTTCGTTTTCTTTTGCATTCTCCTTTTTTTTGGTTCTCCCTCTCTCTCTCTCTCTCTCTCTCTCTCTTTATTTCACTTCCATTATTTGCTCGTTCTTTGTACATATTTATAGCCCAGGTCATTTAACATGTTTCTTGGTCAGAAATGAACAAGATTATTTATGTGAGGAACAGAAACATGAAAAAATAATATAAAAAGAAAAGAAAGAAATGGAAGATAAGAAAAAAGAAAAAAACGGAGGACGAGAATGAATAAAAAATTAAAAATATCCTTTTTCCCCCCGTTCTAATGAATATTTTCAGAGATATTCTTATTATAACCGTTTAAATTTCTCCTATCCCGTATAATATAATATCCTATCCAGGCTTTTCTAATGAAATTTACGAGCAATGACATTCGCGATTTCGTATCTCGGAAAGATTAATAACGCATAGACGGTATAATGTAGATCATGGTACAAGATTCATAAGGTATGGATATATATATATATATGTATGTATGTATGTATGTATGTATGTGTATATGTATGTATGTATGTAAGTATGTATATATATATATATATATATATATATGTATGTGTGTCTGTGTGGGTGTGCGGGTAATAGTATAAAGTTCGAAGAGAGAACGATGATACGCTATTTCTATATAGGTCAGAACGAGGATTCGTTGGATTATCCGGTGATGGACATACTCAGAATGACGGAAACGTTCTCACGCTGTATGTCTCATTCGATATTAAATAGAATAGCACACAGTATATTAAATATATATATATATATATATATATATATATATATATATATATAATATCTCCATATACTTACCCGAAATACGAGAACTTTTATCTCATAGATAATATTCCGTCGTAATATTATTCAAAATGTATCTAACCAATCGATATTATAACTAGGCATATACGTATTGCTTTTAAGAAAGAAAAAAGAAATAGGAACATCCTTTCCCCCCCCCCTCCCTCCCCTCAAAATGAATCAAGTTATAATCGAAATACGAGTTTTCTTCGCTTTCACACCGGACAAATTTAGAACGTATTTAATATTATTTACGAATTTTTTTCATTTTATTTTTTTTTTTTTGTTACTCGTACGCTCGTAGACAACCCATGAGAAATTTCTTACGCTCGATATCTTGCCGATCTTTTTCACTTTCTCAGATAGACCGACCCACAACTATAAAACCTTAAAGGTTGTTGAAGAACGAAAATCATATTTCCGATGTCATATCGTCTCGTCTGTTTTTCCTCTCTCTCCCTCTCTCTCTCTCTCTTTCTCTCTTTACCCTACTTCCTCCTCCTTCTCCAACTCCACCTCCCTTTCTCCTCCGCGATCTCCCCCGTCTGTTATCCCGGAAGTGGAAATGATAGTACGACGTCGTATAGTAACGTACGAGCGTCTTACCTCTCGCAAACAGACGTTATATGTACCGTACAAATATCGTTTAAGAGCCGTCGTTCGTTCGGTTCCCGGTAACCGTATTCCTGGAAAATCATTTTTCACCGAACGAAAGGGGGTGGGTGGGGGCTCAGATCGATAAATATCGTTCGACAGATTATATACGTTTATACTAGGTAGGTAGGGTAGGTAGGAGAGGTTAGATAGGTACGCGTACACGTTATACACATTCATATTTATCTATGTACGTGTATCCATCTACGTATATATATATATATATGTATATATAAACTATAAATATATATATATATATATATATATATTTATACATATATTATATATATATAATATAAATAATGTGTGTGTGTGTGTGTGTGCGTGCGTGTGTGTATATTTCCGATTAAACGCAAAATACGTGGACGTAAATGGCGAAACGTTCCCGTTATATGTACGTATATAAAAGAGAACATTATCGAGCGATTTCCGAAAGAACGTCCGATATCCCGGACCGATCGTTATTACGAATGAATGCGTCGCGCGTGCTGCGAACGCAAAGCATGGCTTTAGCCCATGGCTTC
>OU964971.1:3406718-3459218 GCA_918808275.2 Dolichovespula sylvestris | reverse complement strand
ACACCAACACCACCATTACTAGTCTTCACAACTACCATCGCCACTTCTCGCCAATGCTTCACGTTCTCGTTTTGGAACCCTTCAAGTAGCCGCGTCTCAAACTCCAGGAAAAATTAATTCGAAGTAGTTGACCCGAATCGGGCCACCACGAGAGAGAGAGAGAGAGAGAGAGACAGAGAGAGAGAGAGAATGAGGAGGCCACCACCTTTATCACCGAATTATTAATCCCGGCACGTAGGAAAAAAGAAGCTAGAGAGAAAGAGTGTGTGTGTGTGAGGGAGAGAGAGAGAGAGAGAGAGAGAGAGGATGAGGGTAAAAGAGTAAATTAAGAAGTTCGCTAGGGTATTTTAGCGAATGCACGTGGCTCTGCGGCAACTAACTGACCCATATTCTCCGCAAATTAACCCCAATATTTCTTCTCGCTCTTTTATTTTTTTCTCTCCTTCCTTTCTTCCTACTTTTTTCCTTTCTTTTCTTTTCATGGAAGCTAGTGTAAGAGGTAGAAAAAAAACACTAGAGACCAAGAGAGAGAGAGAGAGAGAGAGAGAGAGAAAATATGTGGAAGAGGTGAGTAGTAAACGACGGCGGAATCAAGGTTTGTCACAAGTGAAATTCGAGAATGAAAGGAGGTTGAGTGGTGCACGTGGCAGATCGCAGGTGAACCAAGCATGCACAATGGGTCGAGTCACGGTTCGTTCTATGCCAGCGGTTCAAAGTGTTCCGGTTCACGAGGGGAACGGGAACGGGAACGGGAACGGGAACGAGAAGGTATGGAAGAAAACCGTTTTGTTTGACGAAATATTTTTCACGTTCGCGCGTATTCCGCATACAAAACTATATAACAATGTCCTTTACTTACTTACCTACCACTACTACCACCGCCACCATTATTACTACTACCACTACTACTACTACGATTATTACTATTACGATTACTACTACTACTACTACTACTACGATTATTACTATTACGATTACTACTACTACTACTACTACTACTACTACCTACTACTACTACTACTACTACTACTACCTACTACTACTACTACTACTATATATACGCGTCGTAGTCCCGACTTTTGCTTTGCGACGTTACGTTACACGAGAAAGAAGAACGAGTGAACGAATGAGAAAAAGAGACAGAAACAGACAGAAGGATAGAGAGAGAGAGAGAGAGAGAGAGAGAGAGAGAGAGAGAGAGAGAGAGAGACATCCGTGTGTTTGACAGAAAGAAGTGAAGAATTGTATATAACGCACGGCCAATGATGTTCTTCCCTTCTCTCTCTTTCTCTATCTCTCTCTCTCTCGTTTTCTTAATTAAAATGGAATAGAGGTACGCATTTACGCTGACAAACAAACAGAAAGAGAATGATAGAGAGAGAGAGAGAGAGAGAGAGAGAGAGAGAGAGAGAGAGACCGATAAATACAAAAGAAACGCGTTTCTTAGTTTCGAATGAGACGATTACCGGAGTACAACGATTGGTGGATTTATTTTTCATTAAAATGTCTTGCTCCTCTCCTTTTTTCCCTCCTTCCCTCCCTCCCTCCTTCCTTCCTACCTACCTACCTACCTACCTACCTACCTTCCTTCTTTCTTCCCGCTTCGTTCACTCGTCCTTTCATTTCCTTTCCTTTTATATAATGATCGTTGTAAAAAGTACGAGAACCAATATCGAGTTCACGTCAAGTGTATTTAACAAAACAATAAGCTGCGATAGATCGATTCG
Organism: Dolichovespula sylvestris; assembly: GCA_918808275.2. Classification (NCBI taxonomy): domain Eukaryota; kingdom Metazoa; phylum Arthropoda; class Insecta; order Hymenoptera; family Vespidae; genus Dolichovespula; species Dolichovespula sylvestris. Next base: position 3,457,491 of record OU964971.1, on the reverse strand, counting down.
ACGAGAGATAATCCCCAAGAAACCGGAGAGTCGTACTCGTCCCTTCTTTTTCATCATCTTCTTCTTCCTCTCCCTTCTTCTTCTTCTCCATTTACTTCCCCTTATACTTCTACCTCAAAGATATTTATATATATATATATATATATATATATATATATATATATCTTTGTCTATCTCTGTCTCTCTCTCTCGTCCCTTCATCTTTTTCATTATTTTATTATTTAGTCCCGACCTTATTTTATCCCCCAGCTGCGCCGTCAGCTCCAGCAGCCACAGCCTTTTTTCTATGAATCTCTGAGACCTTCTTCCACTTCTTCATCTTCATCTTCTTCATCTTCTTCTTCTTCTTCTTCTTCTTCTTCATCTTCTTCTTCTTCTTTTTCTTCTCCTTCTTCATCTTCATCTTCATCTTCTTCTTCTTCTTACATCGATTTCGAATAATATTAAAATCTTTCGTTAATTTCTTTCTTTCTTTTCTTTTTTTATATTATTATTCTTTTATCTCTCTCTCTCTCTCACACACACACACACACACACACACTCATATGTCAAACAATTTTATTCCGTTTCTTTCGTTTTTCTTTTTTCTTTTTACTTTCTCGATCCGATTACGCGAACTTTCTCTTACCTTTGCCGACCATTCAGGATCTTTCTTTCGGATATACCAAGTATCATTTGTTTTTATTCTAAGTATATTATAAAAAGCTAACAATAGTTCCTAACGTAGAAATAATACTCTATTGTAGGGATATTTTTATATCATTTAGAGTTCTTAGCGAATCGAATTAATATCTTGGCTGATGTTCCGCAATGAATATAATGAAAATATATATATTTATATATATATATATATATTTTTTTTTTCTTTAAATTGAATTGCCGACGATCCTGCTGAGAGCCTTTAACGATCGATAAAAATTTTTTCCTATGTAATTTAAAAATAAATCAATAACAACGATACGTCTGTATAACGTATAACAATTACGCTTACTTGTACAAGCACGCTTGAAATAAAAATTCAGAAAAATAAAGAAGAACGAAAGGACGAGCAACAACAGTAATAAAAACGACGACAAGAACAAAAATAATAATAATGATTATTCATTTTGTCTAATCGAAGACGACGAAAGTTTATCGTGCTTATCGTGAAATTAAATTACGTAAGTAAGTAGATCGCCCCCTACTCCACCTACTCACCCTACTCCGCACTCCCCCACCCCCCTCTACCACCACCCATTCCCTATTGGAATAATAATTTTACTCGACATTAAGAATGAATACTTTATGTTTAAAGGCTGGTAAGCGACGCTCTTTGGGAAATTGCCAAAAAACGTTTCAGAGCACTCCTGTGAAATTAATGAAAGATATATGATTCCATTTAAGGTAAGGTAGGTGATTTTGGTTAATGCCAAAAATATCGGAGCCAGGAAGATAGATATAGATATAGATAGATAGAGAAAGAGAAGAGAGAGAGAGAGAGAGAGAGAGAGAGAGAGAGAGAGAGAGAGAGAGATAAAGAAAAAAGGAAAAAAGAAGATGAAAACCAAACGTAATTCGTTTCCCGCGTGACACGCTCGAATGCGCGCGTCCAAAGCGATTTTTCGCACCTGCTGGTCGTAAATAAGATTATCGAATTACGTAGAGGAGTTTTCGATATGCCTCTCTCTCTCTCTCTCTCTCTCTCTCTCTCTCTCTTTTTGTCTCTTTGTCTCTCTCTTTCATGCACACTCATATATTTGCTTGCACAGAAACAGGCAACCTGTTTATATATAATGAATTACATACGTAATCAGACAAGTTGTAATCGGGTTTAATTTTTCGCTCGGCTTCTCTAATACGATAAGCTCATGAGATTACATAAGAATTTAAAGGTACGAATTAATCGAACGATTACCATAGGTCTCATGACGAAATAATAATATTAATAATAACAACAACAACAATAACAACAACAACAACAATAATAATAATAATAATAATAATAATAATAATAATAATAATAATAATAATAATAATGATGATGATGATGATGATAATAATATGAACATGAAGTAGTAATAACAATCTCGATAATTTTTCATTTGTTTGTATCGATAAATATCATTAATAGATAATCCTGATATATAATCGTCCCTTTTATTCCTTCTTTTTCTTTTTCTTTTTTTTTTTTTGTTTTTTAAATTAATGTTATTAATCACTTTGAACACGTAAACACAACGGTTCGTATTTAATAATTAATCCTTCCGAACGAAGATTTAAATATTTTCCAATATATATATATATATATATATATATATATATATATATATATATATATATATATATATATATATATGTATATATTTCTCTACGAGCAGAAACGAGAAAGAAAGAAAGAGTCTGTTTCTTCTACGACCTCCCCCTACCCCCTTCACCTGAGTCAGTAGACTATTCGATATGCCTTTACAAATAATAAACGTCGACGACTCTCTCGATCGTCGCTCGTACGAATTCTTACGACGACGAAGAAGAAGAAGAAGAAGAAGAAGAAGAAGAAGAAGAAGAAAGTGAAGAAGAAAAAGAAGAGAAAAGAGACAAAGTAAAAGAAGAAGAAGGTACTACTAATTTCGACTCCTCCCTTACCCCCTTCATTAATAATGACGTCGCAGGAAGTAACACCAAACATGAAATTTACATTACTCGTTGATCTTTAAAGAAGTACGAAGGGGGTAAATGAAGGGTAAACAGAAAAATTCGTTCCTTTATTATTTCCTTTCCTATCCCATCATCCCTTCTTCAACTTCGTTCGTCTTTATCGGTTTTCTTCCCCACCCTTTCTCTCTCTCTCTCTCTCTCTCTCTTTCTGTCTCTCCGTTCCTCACCCCCGTCTACCTCCTTCTCTTGCTCAGACGTTCGTTTGTAAGATTAATTACACGAAAGAGAGAAAACGGATCGCGGGAGTATTTCTATTTAAACGAACGATCGTCGACACTCAAAGTAATTTGCTGGAATACCGAGCTCGGAACGTTCCTACTTCGCGTAATTTCTACGACCGAATGAAATTTCCAATGCCATCTTCTATATATTCTTCTCGACTCCTCCTCCTCCTCCTCCTCCTCCTCCTCTTCCTCTGCCTCTTCCTCTTCCTCTTCCTCTTCCTACACCTTCTATATCTACACCTACTTTTCCACCACTATCTCCTCATCTTCCCTCCTCCTCATCCTACGTTTTCAAACGCCATTGTGCATTGTCCTGTCTCTTTCCATCTCTCTCTCTCTCTCTCTTTCTCTCTATCTCTCTCTCTGTCTCTCTTATACGTCGCAGATCGTCTTTCCCACTTCTCTTAGTCTCGTTCATTGTTCTTTATCCCTTACATTTCCTTCCATATTCTTCCCTTTCTCGAACCAAGTACGATCGATCATTATTATTATCACCGTCGCACGAATTATCCTCGCACGTCGGCCTTTCTCGTAAGGAACTTCGTTAACCCATTGTCGTCGTTGTCCTCCACCTCCTCCTCCTCCTCCTCCTCCTCCTCCTCCACCTCCTCCTTTACCTCAACCTTTTCCACCTCTTTCTCTTTATGACAGGGAAAGGAGGATCGTCTGTTCGCGTTAAACGCGCTATAAAACTCCCGCGAAATGTGATTCTACCTGAAAAGTCCTTTTATCCTTCTCTCTCTCTCTCTCTCTCTCTCTCTCTCTCTCTCTTTCGATCTCTCTCTCTCTCTCTCTCTCTCAATCTCTCTATCTCTCTCTATCTCTATCTTTATCCGTCTATCTTTATATATCCATCTATCTGTCTGTCTATCTATCTCTTTCTACTAGCCTATTAAAATTATCATTAATTACAAAGTATCTTCGTTAAGAAGCAAAGGCATTTTCGAATGGTTTCGACCCTTATCATCTCCCTCCCTCTTCCACTTTCTTCCAACCTCCCCCTCTCTCTTTCTCTCTCACCCCTTTCCTACCATATTCTCCCTTACAATTATCTTGTGTTTTATCGTAGATAGTTATCTATTTTCTTTTTTCTCTTTAACTTCATTTTTCTCTTTCGTATGATTGCATCCATCGTTAGGAAACTTAATTCGCTCTAGGAAGATTAAAGAAAGGAATTAGAAACACTTTTTAACAGAAAGGAGACAAAAAATTATATATATATATACGTAGAGAGAGAGAGAGAGAGAGAGAGGGAGAGAGAGAGAGAGAAATAGAAAAGAATAGAATAACAAACAATTTTTTTAGAATCGGAGACGATAGCGGCGAATCCCAACGAACGTGCTTCGAAGTGGCTCAAACGAGAGTCAGTACGATTCAAATGATTCGTTTTCTATTACTCCATTCGTGATAGTAGGTGTATATACCCATCTACCAACCTACCGACCGACCTACCTATCTGTCTATCTATCTATCTATCTATCTATCTAGGTACGTGGGACGAGTTTTGAAAACAAAAAGAGCAACAAACAAATCACTAGCCAATATCGTTTTGTCAGGAGAGTACTACCGACAGAACAGATGACAAATCGACACTGTGGATATCCGACTATCACTGCACGACCCGTTTATTTGTTTCCTTCTCTAGATCGTCCGACTAACCTATAGAGACATAGAAACAAAGAGAGAGAGAGGGGATAGAGGGAGATAGAGATAGATAGATAGATAGAGAGAGAGAGAGAGAGAGAGAGAGAGAGAGAGAGAGAGAGAGAGAGAGAGAGAGAATGGCTCTGAATAAAATAAGACAAAGAGTATATTATTATTGTTTCGGAAAGGACGAATACGATTTCAATATTTAACATAAATAAAATGAAAAATTGTTTCTCATCTATCTCTCCCTCTTTCTCTCTCCATCTCTCCCTCCCACTACACTATTCAAATCCGATGATACGAGTAAAACGAGAAAATGTAGAAAGAGATAACGTGTAAATAAAAATATGTTATATTTTACGATCGTAAGTAATAAATATGGAAAATTGATTCTAAAGCTATAGTTTACGGTGCGTTTTAAACGGAAAATTCATTCTTGGACGAATTCGTGCGACGGAATTTCGGTCACGAATTAGGTAACGAGCCCAGAGGATACTCTTATCGCGATCGAAGCTTTCGAGAATAACTTCGGGGTGAGAGATGGGGTGGGGGATAGGTTGGGTTGAGGTGAGTTGTGGTGTGGTGACGTGAGGTGAGGTGAGGTGAAGTGTGGGTGGGAAAATGATATAATACTATTCGATAGGATATAAAGCTGATAATCGATATATATATATATATATATATATATATATATATATATATGTATGTATGTATGTATGTATGTTATGTATGTATGTATGTATGTATGTATGTCATGTATGTATGTATGTATGTATGCATATGCATATGTATATATATATATACATTAGAGAGCTGACAACGAGCGATATTAAAGTAAATAATAAATGGATTATCTCTGTAGGAGGAGGAAGCGAATCGTAATATTTATCGTTGGGAGAATTAATGTGATCCAGAATTTTTTCCTATTTTTTTGTTTCACAGTATCGAACAAGATTTTTATTTATTTATTTATTTATTTACTTATGTATTTTTTTCTGAACGATCGACGATTGGTCGAAATGACAAGTTTTTTAGTCGTAGATTTAAATAGAAGAAAAAGGATATCTTTTATTGGAAACGACGAGACGTGATTTACTTTTTTCTTTTTTTTTTTTTTTGTTATTTTTTTAAGTATACAAAGAAATTATTTAAAGGACCTTTATAACACACACACATACACATACTTGTTTGACGAATCTTCGAAAAAAAAAATTGAAAAATATAGAAAGCAATTAAACGTTCCAATGGTCCGTACATTTAACTAAATCGAGGAACGAGACAAAATTTTAAAAACGTTCCTACGAACTCCCTCTCTCTCTCTCTCTCTCTCTCTCTCTCTCTCTCTTTATCTATCTATCCATCTATCTCTCTATATCTATCTCTATATCTTTTGCATTCGTTTCAACGGATTATATTTCGTTGCATTTCACGGAACATAAAATATCTATAACAGCAACGTTGTAAAGCGTGACGCAACAGATTGCCATGATAATTGGCAATTAATACCTTCCGGAGTGATATTTGATCCTTTTTCATGGAGTTTCAGTTTAGGGTGGGGGAGTGTAGAGGGGTAGAGGGAAAAAGCTCGCAGTAACTCCATGAACGAACAGAAATTTGTAATTCGTGATGTTACGTATTTTCCTATGCAAATACATATATACATACATGCCGAGGCTTTTCTCTCTCTCTCTCCTCTCTCTCTCTCTCTCTCTCTCTCTCTCTCTCTTTCTCGTTTTTTGCCTAAAATTTGGTGTAAATGAATTGTTTCGACATTCGATACGCGATATAATCACCAATCCTTGATAATGATTTATTGGAAATTGTTGCATATATATATATATATATATATATATATATATATATATATATATATATGCAACGTTTGCAATTTTCCTTTTTCAAGAGAGTATAACAATGCGATCTTTATTAATCACGGTTGAATATAACAATATTTATCGATCATTATCGATTCATGGTTATATGGAATAGGTGAAAATGATTCACGCCTACCCCAACGTATATATATATATTTCGAAAAAACGAGATATAGATACTTAATGTATGTTGCTAATTGAAAAAAAATTCGAAACATTCACAATGGCATGCATCGTTTAATTTGATTATCAGAGAGATTGAGAGAGAGAGAGAGAGAGAGAGAGAGAGAGAGAGAGGAAAATAATCTAAATGTTGTAACCTCATTGAACAGACTGGTAGAAGATTGAACAAATTTTTTTATTTTCTTCTTTAATTGTTCCCTTGATGAATGAAGACACTACGTTCGTCCGTAAAACTATGATGGAAGTAAAAGGATCGATTCGCGTTAGAAAACTAGGAATAAATCAAAACAGATAGAGATAGAGAGAGACAAATAGTAACGTAGAATGCTTATATATATATATATATATATATATATATATATATATATATATATATAGAAAGATAGATAGATCGATAGATAGATACCTCTACGCGTACGTTTTATTATGTACCTTGATCGATGCTCTTTCGGATAGGTATGTAACTCTCTTTTTTTTTTTGCAATAGAAATGCCAAGTGGAAAGTCGTGATTCGTTTCGCCAGTCGTTTTTGAAATTGATCGATCGTAGGTTGCACCCGATGCCAGTTGTAATTTGTAAAAGAAATATCGAGTTGTATATATATATATATATATATATATATATATATATATATATATATCCGTTTTAAAACTTTATTCTCTCATCGGTACATTTGACCCGAGTACGTTGCGAAAATTATAATAATAATAATATCACGTCCGTAATCGATTGTAAGTCATCGAGAATTTATATCGATGGTCTCGAAAGAAAGAGAAAAAAGGAAGAAAAAAAAGAGAGAAAATATTGTGAAGAAAAGCAAAAGGAAGGAAAGAAAAATTGCGAAGGAAAAGGAGGAAAATAGTATACCAAATTTCATTTCGAGTTTGTCTGATGATGATTCGAGAATCTGGGAAAAGAACTTAGTCAATTTGTGATAGAAACTAATAACTAATAGAATACCAAACGGAAATCGACCATCTGAAATTCTCTTATGTAAGTCAATTACGAGATCTCCTAATCAAACCTCTTTATCTTTTCTCAACTCTCCTCTACGCCCTCTTCTCCTCTCTACTCTTCTCTTCCAAACTACCACAGTGTATCTCTCTCTCTCTCTCTCTCTCTCTCTCTCTCTCTCTCTCTCTCTCTCTCTCTCTCTCTCTCTCTCTCGTTTTCTCTTTCTGTACTGTAGTCCTCCGATCGTAAAGTCCATCACGAGTTCCTGGACAAAGTCCGTCGATAGACGTCAATATTTGCTGTGAACCTCTCGACTGTCAGAAGAGCAACGAAGATGAGAAATGTAGAGACAGAGATAGAAAGAGAGAGAGAGAGAGAGAGAGAGAGAGAGAGAGAGAGAGAGGAAGGATACGTTGATACACTGTACACTGCCAATGGAAAAGGATGGATAGTAAAAGAGAAAAAACGGAGGGTGAGAAATAGAGATAGAGAGATAGGTAGAGAGATAGATAGATAGAAAGAGAGAAAGAAAGAGAGAGAGAGAGAGAGAGAGAGGGAGGGAGAGAGAGAGGGTGGCAGATTGGTAACGACGATGTTCGTTCCGGAGCTCTTGTTACCAATGGACACGGAACAATGGCTTTTTATCAACGAACCTCCACATCCTTCTAACGAGTGCAATCTGCCAGGATTATTGCACTGCTGATGGGATTAACCCTGGAAAATATCCTGACTGGTAGTAGTAGTGGTGGTGGTGGTGGTGGTGGTGGTAGTGGTATTAGTATTAGTATTAGTATTAGTAATACTATTGGTAGTTGGTAGTAGTGTATCGCGGCATGTTCGTTGGCGTAGTCATAGTTGGCTATAGTTTCTCTACTTCGTGTTTAACGTGTCAACGGATTCGGGAATGTTCGACTACGACGTTACAGTAGATTTCTCGTTGAGGTTGGAAAATCGTTCAACGATTAATCCCTGTTCGGTTGTTCGCGCGAGCTGGTGTGAAACTAACAAATCCATACAAAACCAATAGGATTTTTCTCACTCGTACGATTTGAGTCCTTTGTGTGGATGGTACGTAGAGCATTCGAACATTATGCGCGTGTGTCTGTGTGTGTGTTTGTGTGTGTATGTATATGTAGGTGTAAATGGTACATACGTTTTACGTTCTTATTTACGAGCGATAAATTTTATTTATCACAAATTCGTTGATTCTCTTTTTATGTATGATAATATGTATACGTATATGTATGTACGTATGTATGTATTTATGTATATAGGTGGTATAGATCTTCTGAAATAATCCACTGTGAATTTTCAATGGGATACGTTTGAATTTTAAAATTCAACAGTGTTAAGGAGAAAGGAAGGAAGGAAGGAAGGAAGGAAGAAAAGAAGAAAGGGATGAGGGATTGAGCGAAAAAAGAAAAAAGGGGGATATAAAGTCGACGAAAAACCATGAAAATCGTTTCAACAGGTGTCGGGAAATCATGTTTATCGTTTACTTTTATCGAAGTATATATAATTAACGTGCTATTTCATTTCGAGTAAAGACGGCTTTTATTCCTTCATCGGTCTTCCTTTTCATATTTATGCTTCTAGAGAGTTCTTAAAAATAAGAGAAGAGGAGAAGAAGAAGAAAAAAGAAAATAAATTGAAAGAAAGAAAAAGGACGGACTCTCGCGTTGAAATTACGATAACATCCAATGCTAAAAATATTTACTCGGTTTTATATACATATATAGTGTATATATATATGTGTGTGTGTGTGTGTGTGTGTGTAAAATTTCTTTTTTCTCTTTAGTGGTATATTAACTTCCAAGTGTGTGTGTGTGTGTGTGTGTGTGTATGTTATCTATGTATGTATGTATGTATGTATGTATGCACATATCTCGAATTCCTTTCGAGATACGAACAAACTTTACGACAAACGTTTATATATGTAAACGTAAGGATAATATTTACATACATACATATATATATATATATATATATATATATATATGCCATAGAAAATCAAATGATTTGCACAGTGTAATAATATTCCTATTTTCGGAGGACGAAAAGGAAAAGAAACAAAAAAGAAATAAAGGAAAAGAAACACGGAGAGGGTGGGGGGGAAAGTATTTTCTAAAGTATTTAGAATCGAAGACAAACTCACCCTCGATATCTTTTATTTTCGTGGGGGTGAAAGAAAGAAAAGATATCGGCAGAACGTTCGGCAAGGGGTGGAGTTGGGCGAGCGGGGGCAGAAGGCGGAAAGTATATAAGCATTCGATGTTATTTCGGAATCTTCCAATTTCAGCTTCGTGAATTCGAACGTCCTGGTTGAATAGCGTTGCCACTTGTTTCGATTACGATCGTTCGATACGGGAGTTTACGTGTGGCCACGTTCGAAACATCAGGTGCAAAAGTCCCTAGCATTGATCTCTCTCTCTCTCTCTCTCTCTCTCTCTCTCTCTCTCTTTCTCTGTCTCTTTTTTTATCTAAATCAAAAATTTTCCCCACCATTCGTTCCTATTTCGTCGTAAACGATAACCTCCTGTCTATAAAATATATACTTTCTTTATATACGGAAGACAATAATAATAATAATAATAATAATAATAATAATAATAATAATAATAATAATAATAATAATAATAATAATAATAATAATAATAATAAAAGGTAATAATATATAAGTATAATTTTTAAATCGATATTTAATACCTAACATTAAACGGGATAAGTACGTCTAATTTATTCGCTTTATTGGTCGTCTTATCGTCGATTAAAACGACAAGCAACATCAACACGAAGGGGAAAATTTAATGCACCCCGTAAAATCTTATCTCGTACAACATGGTCCTCGTCCGATTACCCGACCGATTTTCATGGGATTTTAACATCATAACAAATGTAACAGGGATGAGATTACGTAAAGGGAGGGACGAGAAAGGATCATATTATATTAGGTTTTCCTTCCTCGTTCGTTCGTTCCTTCATTCTATGTTTTCTCTTTTCTTTTCCTTTCTGTTTTTTTTTTCTTTTTCTTTTCTTTCGAAAATTTCAAACGAAGTAAGTTAACAGTTCGATTATTTATTTTTTATTTATTTTATTTATTTATTTTTTCTTTTCGTTCTTTATCTTCTACGTTTCATAGATTCCCTTTCCTCTTTCAATCTTTTTCATTCGATAAAGAGAGAGAGGGAGAGAGAGAGAGAGAGAGTATGAAACTGGATTTTTATTTCCCAGTACGAGTATCTATACCGAAAATACATATTATAAAGCATTGTTAATGCACGTATTCTATGAATCCGAAACCCGTGGCTATGGTTATATTAACTTAGACATTTATTTTAATCAAACCAATCCGTGTATCCCGAAAATATTCTTTTGCTTTTTATTTTAATTTTTCCTCTATATCCTCTTCTTCTTCGTTTTCTATCGATATATAAATGCGTAGTAGAGCGAGGGTTCGAATCCTTTTCTTTATTTTCTTCTGAGCAAGTATTAAAGGAAAAAATAATTAAAAAAATAAAAAAAATAAGGAAACATTATAATTACACGCGTAAGTCGAACGATGGGTTGATTGATTGGTCGAATCTATTTCTAAAATAACGAGATTGCAATTCTATTAATTCATACACCAACATAATGTATATATATATATATTTAATATAATATTATATACTTGTATCATGCCGTTTACATATATCAAATTATTTACATCGTTTATAACAATGTAATTTATAAAATGTATAAGTGTAACGTTCTGGAGGGGGAGTGGATGGTTGCAAGTTGAAATATTGGATAATAATGCGCGAGGGGTGTATACATACATACATACATACATACATACATACATACATACATACATACATACATACATATATATATTTATATATATATATATATATATATATATATATATATATCCTCGTGTACATCATTTACTACGTACGTACATAATAAGCCTGGTAAATCCTCTCTCTTGTCATGTGTGACACTAGCGTCATTAGCAAGCTACTAATAGGAGAACTATGTTGATGATGATGATGATGATGGTAATGATGATGATGATGATGATGATTATGATTACGATGACGATGACGATGAGAAACAACAACTCGTGTTCCTAAAATCGATTTCGTCGTAGTAACATCGACAATGAAAATAATAATCCTTCTTCATCGTTCACGAGAATCTCCTTCTTATCAATGCTTCGTCGAGTGAAGTAACGCCACGATAACGAGAAACGTTTTGCACTTAATTACACGATCAAAGTACACAAGGAAATTCGATTACAACGTGACTCTACATATGTGAACGTTAAGATTTGCGACCACACACAACGCAAAACAAAGTCTTTTTCTTTCTTTTTTCTCTTTTTTACTTTTTTATTTATTTTTTCTCATTTTTTTTTTTTTATTTATCCGTTCGGATGAGGTTTTTTTTACAGAACTGTTCGACACGATTTTTTTTTATTTTTCTATTCTTTTTTTTTTTTTTCTATAGCGGCATCGTAACGAAGTCAATCGATCGTTGGAAAAAAAAAGAATAAAAATTACAGTGAATGCGATAGGCAAACGATAAAGCAATTAATTGATTCGATTGATCGAGATCGTTACACGCATTAAAGTATTTGACGTTACGTTCGTTGCGATCGCGGATGTATCCAAACCAATGTGTATTTTCGAATTAGACGTTTATTTAACTTAACAATAATACTCATTCTAAACTCTTTTCCAAAATTTAATATCAAACCCTTTTCGAGATAACTTCGTGATCTAAGTTTTTGGACTTTACAATTTCAAATTGTTTGATGTTTTTCTTATTCTTTTTTTTTTCTTTGGGCGGGAAGCGGGAGGAGGGGAGACGAAAGAAAACAAAATGAAAAATCAGAATGGCGCAGGATCTTCAGATTAAAGATTTCGTCAATGTTAACGAACCGACACGAGTACGAATGCTCGAAAGGAAATTTTTTTCAAACGAATCTAATTAAAAATGTATCTTTTTTTTTTTTTTTTTATTTGGAAACGCGTAACGTTTCGGATATTATCGATGGGGACGGGATGGCGAGCATAAAGGGACAAAAATTAACGTGTTACGCGAATTTGTTTCCATCGACTAGGCGTTTAAGCGGATGGATGTTCGTAGAGAATTCGTTGAGCGATTCGCAGGCTTCGTCATACGTCAAATCGGTCAGCAGTTGAAACCGATCGATCGACCATAGATCGAAGACCGAGATCCATTCATAGATCGATCGATGTCCGATCGCTTATGTATGTACGCGCGAGTTTTAACGTACATTGAAAGTAACTCCCACAAAATCGTTTGGTCACTTTGATAGATTGGGGCGTGAGCGGTGGTTTCAACGTTATTTGACACCCTACGCGCCCTAATTCTCACATTTGATGCATTAGCGATCATCGGGCTTGAATAAACATACATCTGAGACTGTATGTTCTTTTGATTCGAGAAAAACTGAATCGATATCTCGATCGAGGGAGAGAGAGAGAGAGAGTTAGCTCGATTGGAATTAGCTAACTCGTTTGCTAATTATTTTCTCTATTTCTGTGCAAGACAACAATATTGCAAGAAAAATATATATGCAAGAAAAACCAACAAATTTCGTCGATTACTTTCTCTATCGTGTGTGAGACGTTTTTTTTTTTCATTCTTCTTTTGTTTCTTTATTAACTAACCATCGTCAACGCCTTGTTCGTTAAAGAAACATTTAAGATGATAAATATGTTACATGTAACTGACTATTATTTAAATGTGTGTGTGTGTGTGTGTGTGTGTGTGTGTGTGTGTGTGTGTGTGTGTGTGTGTGTGTGTGTTAAAACATAGAAATTTTTGTTAGAATTATTCGCTTTTTAATGGCGATATTTAATGAGAAATTAAATCGTCGCACGTGTTTCATCATTGTATAATAAATAACGTATGTAAAATAAAATGATATACAGTGATATAGTTGAACGATATTAATATCTGGTAATTATGAAAATAAATGTTTTGATTTACTTGATTTCAGAATTATTAATTTCGATCGTTATTTTTCTGGGTAAGAAGTAAAGTATATAATTTATTAAATAAAATGGTCGGAGAACTTTCGTCTCTCTCTCTCTCTCTCTCTCTCTCTCTCTCTCTCTCTCTTTCTGTCTGTCTATGTAGAAAAGTCGAATCGGTGTTCTGTTTAAGGCGGTAAGCTCCTTCGAAAACTCGGAACAGTTATGTAATGGAATTACCTTGGCGAACTTCGATAGTTTACGGTAACGCGAGAACGCCCAACGAAGTCCGAACCAACCGCGAAACTTAAATGCGAAACGATTTCACGTAATAATGACTGACGTTTAATCGTAACACGCCTTTCATGCTATTAGATCGAGAAAGTATGGGATAGAAAGAGAGAGAGAGAGAGAGAGAGTTACGATCGAAAGTTCGCCCTGAATGAATTCTAATAGCCCTGTCAATAGTTTTCTAACGTTGCTTTAGTTGCACGTTGAAAAGTATTGCCGAAAGTCTTTCGACTATACATGTATGTGTATACGTATATACATAGATAAATACTTCATGGTTGTATAGATGAACGAGATTATTTGATCGGATCGATAATCGTTCGAGTTTCGACCTTTTTTTTATTTTTATTTTTTTTTTTTTTATTTTCACGCAAGAGATAGAGAGAGAGAGAGATAAAGAGGTAGAGAGAAGGTAAAAAAGAATGAAATAAAATAACAAAGTATTTAAACGAGACTTTATATCTATAATCGCCTTTTTATTTTATTGTTTATTATTTTTTCCTTCTTTTTTTTTTGTGAATATAACGATTTATCCGACACTTCAGTTACCTTTTATTTTAATATTTCCTGCAAATTTGTTTTTACTTTTATATACATATAAATACATATATATATATATATATATATATATATATATATATGTATGTTTGTATATGTATATGTATATAGATACTTGAAAACGGCGTTATGCTTTATCTATGGCAATATATCTATGTTAATCATTTTTCACGGATAGAACATTTTATCCGACAGACAATTTTTACTTTCTTTTTTCTTTCTTTTTTTTTTTTTTTTTTTTTTTTTTAATACTTCCCATATCATATAAAAGAAGACAAATTTCATTGAAAAATATCATATCTTACATCTATATATAATTAACCTTTAAACGTTTTTATACGACGTTCATTAATATGTAGATACACCTTTATCTACGGAACAAGCGGAAGAGGGTTTTATGTTTTCCTTTCTTTTTTTTCGTTTCTGTTTTTTTTTTTTTTTCTTTTCACGGGGGATCCACTAAAACGTTAAAAACATAAAAGCTTTCCCGTTAAATATATGTATATCATTTCCCAACGACCCCCTTTCCCCATCACCCATCACCCTCATCCAACTCATCGAGAAAACGGCAATTTCCAATACCAACCATCGGCATAGTACGACACCCCATAAAATACGTTTTACGAACCATATCTACCTTACTTACTTTTTTACACGTACATACATACATACATACATACATACATACATACATACATACATACATACATACATACAATATATATCTGCATACATACTTGTCCAATCGCCCACGAAACGTTTGCTTTATCGTTACGTAAACCTTCAGCGAATTAAATCGAGAAGCTTCTAAGAGAGAATAAGTATGTATAGAATTAAACGATAGAGCACGTATCGAAATCGAATTTCGATATGCCTGTAACGGAAGCAAGAAAAAGGAAAAAAAGAAGGAAGGAAAGAGAGAGAGAGAGAGAGAGAGAGAGAGAGAGAGAGAGAGAAAATATTAAAAATAAAGAGAAAAACGTTAGAGGATGGTAAAAGCGCAACACTCGTTGAACTCGCTAACTTTAAACGCTGATATCAAGAAGCTGATATCTCTGGTGGTTGCTCGTAGGATAAATAAAATAAAATAAAGAGAGAGAGAGAGAGAGAGAGAGAGAGAGAGAGAGAGAGAATAAAAAAAGAGAGAAAAAAAGCCTCGTGTCTCGTGGAAGCAAAAGGGGATGAAGTAGATAGAACTCGGAACTATTAACTAAAAACGTTTTTTTTCTGGTTTTTTTATCTCTCTCTCTCTCTCTCTCTCTCTCTCTCTCTCTCTCTCTCTCTCTCTGTCCCTCTTTTTTCCTTTCTCGTTTCAGAGGTTGCTTTCGGTCGTACGAGATCTCGATATTGCACGAATTTTCATTTTCCTTCCTCCCTTTTTTCCACCCACCTCTCCCCACGTCACCTTTCGCGACAGACAACATCACACATTTTTTTTCGATTTTATGGAGAAAAGACAGTGTATCCTATTCTCTCTCTCTCTCTCTCTCTCTCTCTCTCTCTCTCTCTCTCTCTCACTCTCTCTCTCTTTCTCTCTCTATCTCTTTCAGGGTCGCATTTACACTGTTAGAGGCATTATATAAAATATCGTTATGAAACCAGGAAAGAACGAATTTCAATTATTTCTCAAATTCTTATTCCTTTTCTTCGCCTCTATTTGTCTTTCTTCAATACATTGAATATAATAAAAGTCGACATTTTGTATTTCGTCATAGTAAATAATTTCTTTTTTTTTAATTAAATAACATCAGTAACGCAACATTTTATGAGGTATCGTGTATGTTTAGTCTGCATATGTTTGCATCGAAAAAGAAAAAAAGAAAAAAGAGGGGGAAGATATATAAAAATAAATCTGTTCAAATTTAAATTTAAATAAAAGAAAAAAAGAAAAGAAAAGATAAAGAAGAAGAAAAGGAAAGGATCTATAACTCTAAGAGTTCCTTTTCTGATTTGTAATTTTTAACACGAACGTATTATTAAACTGATTATGCTGTCGTTTGTCGTCACTTTTGTACGTCTCGCAGTTTTCTAATCGTTCTTCCAAAAGGAACGAACGAACGAAAAGAAGGAATCAATAGTAATTCGTCGAGGTTCCTCTTCGAAAAAGAAAAAGAAAAAAATAACGAAACGAAGGATGAAGAAACGCGAGATAAATACTACTAGGGAAAGTGAACGATTAAACAGGAAACAAAAAAAAAAGGAAAAAAGAAGCAAAAGAAAAAAAAAAGAAGAAGGAAAGAAATAAATAAAGAGAAAAGAAAAAAAAATTGATTCGCCGTTCTTTGCGTCTCTCTGAAAAAAGATTTTACATTGCCGAGACCAAAATCCTCCTGCAAAGCCATCTGCTCTCTCTCTCTCTCTCTCTCTCTCTCTCTCTCTCTCTCTCTCACTTTTTCTCCGACGTTATCAAGGATCCTTTAACGCGGACATCCGCTGCGCGATATTCATTATTCATAATATTCCAGCGTGCTGCTGCGAGAGCAGTTCTTTTCGCGAGCACGTTTCCTGTGCCTCTGAAAATAGCCGTCGTACGTTTTCACGAGGCGAGGCGAGCGACCAACCGAGAGAAAAAAAAAAGAGAGAAAGAGAGAGGAGCGAGAGAGAAAGAGAGAGAACGAGAAAGAGAGAGAGAGAGAGACAGAGAGAGACAGAGAGAGAGAGAGAGAGAGAGAGATACATAGAAAAGTTCGCAAACTGTTTTACAATCCTCGTATATGCTATTTGAATAAACACAGATAGCACCACGCTAATAAACAGTTCGCTAATTACTTCTGACGTAAATAACCATGCGCATATATATATACATACATATATACATATATATATATATATATATGTATGTATGTATATATTTATTTGTTTAGATATTGTTCTTGAAAACTTTCGATATGTTAGCAACATGCTATAGAAATTAAATCCGTTCGTAGGAATTCGTACTAAGCGCGCGCGCGCGCGCGCAATTTTGTTTAGTTCGATGGTGTTAGTTGATAAGGGGTTTAATCGATATTCCACAAAAATTCTATGGGAATGATACGTGGCAACGACGGTGGTTAACCCGGTAGAGTATAATTTTGTTTTTTATTTTTTTATTTCTTTCTTCCTCTCTCTCTCTCTCTCTCTGTTTCTCAAAAAGAAAAAAAAATTCGATTTAACGCGAGATATTTTAGAAAATTTTATTAAAACGATCGTCTGGGAGAGTGCGTGAGTTGTGGAGCTGAATTTTGCTCTGGGGTGGATGGCGAAGGGGGTGGAGTACGGGGAAGAAGAGGGATAGATGGATAAGAGGAAGGCGCGGGTCGATAAAAAAAAAAAAAAAAAAGAACGCGAGAATTAACGTTTTTCAATTCGCTTTGATAATTTTCATGCATTCCGGAAAAAGCGTATGCTCTCTCTCTCTCTCTCTCTCTCTCTCTCTCTCTCTCTCTCTCTCTCGCTCTCTCGATTTTTCTGTTTTATTTTTTTTCTCCTTTCTCCTGCCATCTTCCCTACGAGCGTATCGGAAATCCGTGACAAAATGGGAAAAGTGAAGAGAAGGAGGAGGGATGAAAAGGGAGAGGATGAGGAGGAAGATGAAAAAGAAAAAAAGAAAGAAAGAAACTACAGGAAGAAAGAGAAAGATATAAGGAGATTCGCGGATAAAAGAGAGAGTGAGAGAGAGTGAGAGAGAGAGAGAGAGAGAGAGAGAGAACAATAATCGACGGTGGTAGGAGATGGGGAGAGGGACGTTCGGGGGACCGAGAGTAGTGTATAGGAATTTAATAATCGCGTTATCGGAGTTTTATATAATTTTTGTCGCTACCAGGACAGAATAATACTGGGTGGGAGGGGAAGGGGTGTAGCGAGGGAAATTGAATTTCGTTATTCGAAACGCCAAACGCTTTACAAGTTTCTTACGATCGACGATATTCAAGTCTACGGGTTTTGTCGTGTTTTCTCTTACAGCAGGGCATTGGTATTGGTATATACGATATATTAATATTACGCGTGGATGCGTTTAAAGTTATGCGTACACATAACGTCGGGGGGTTGGGGTGGGAGGGTTCATGCGCCGAAGTTTTTGTCCGCGTCTATGCACGGAAAAGAAATATTTCGTATTCGATTTCAGAGATTGGATTTTCTTCTTTCTTTCTTTTTTTTCTTTTTTTTTTTTTTTTTTTAAGCCGTCAAACCAACCCCCATCGTTTTAATCATCGTCGTCATCGTCACGGATGGGGATATGCTTCCTTAAACTAACGTCATCAATATCCTATTAACTGCCATGTGCCATATTTTTACCATACTATTACTATAGTAACTTGTTCCTATATTCAACCTCCGTCTCTCGGCTCGTTTTCTCTTTACGACTTTACAAAATGAGAAGCGAACCTCGTCTGCTCTTGCCAAGAAAGTTTATGTTAATAATGTCTTTCGCACGGTCTAAAGTAGTTACCCGAAGAAAAAGAAAGTGAGAGAGAGAGAGAGAGAGAGAGAGAGAGAGAGGAAAGGAAAAAAAAGAAGAAAGAGGATTTTCGTATAAAAAAAATAAATCGACCGAGATCAGGACGAATCTTGGGGACCCGTCCGAAGGATTTTCCTTTGGTTGTTAAACAAGTGTTGAGAAGAAAAAAGAAAAGGGGAATAAAGAGAGGAAAAGAATTTAACGACAAAACAAAAAACGGAATTGTTAAAGAACCATCGAAGAAACTAATAATACAGTCGAATACATTCTACGAGGTAAAATAAATAAATTCTTAAACGTACGTACGTTTAAACGCGATACGTAATAAAATGTGATCCGCTTTGTTTTCTTTTTTCTCTTCCTTTTTCTCCCGTTTCTTTTCTTCCTTTTCCTCTCCTTTTCATAGATATTTTAATCCAATCGAACGATCCAATACTGCTTTACCATTGCTTCTATTAAATATATAAATGCATATATATATTTAAAAGAAAAAAAAGAAGGATAGAAACGAAAGAGAAAAAGACAAAATTCACGTTGTTTGTTTTAAATGTTACATTCGAAACATTCCGACGTCAGCTTATTGGCCGTTCTTTCATTTCCTTCTCTCTCTCTCTCTCTCTCTCTCTCTCATCAATTTCGATCACACATATATACACACACACACACACACGCATTCTAACGCAAACACGTGTATCTAATTACGAATAATATGAAACGTTCGTATCATTCGCAATGATACAAAATCGTATTGACGTGACGTCTACTTCGCGAGATAATCGAATATTATATATATATATACACGTGTGTGTGTGTGTGTGTGTGTTCGTATGTGTGTATATACCTATTACAAAACGAATTTATCGAATTTCGTTCTTACACAAATAAAGCATATCCTCGGTTTATTCGTTTCGATCCTACCTGTTACTCCGGTCTCCCGTTTAGGTACTCTTGGCCGCACGTAATCCGCAGAAGTTGTGATGCTATGCATAAATTTTCCTTCTCGTTTCCGTTTCCCGTTTATACCCGCACGGATCAACCGAAAAACGCACGGTTAAGCGCATATATTCGCAAATCCGTCTTCGTGAATCTGCCTAAAAACAAAAACAAAAAATAAAGCCTCGACGAGAATTCATCTATCTTATTATCATTATTATCACCATTATCATTATTATTATTATTATTATTGTTATTATTATTATTATTATTATTATTATATTTTCAATTAAACGTAAACAATAAGAAGTTATACTATGCGAATCGACGGAATAAATCGATTACGATTATCGAATCGAATCGATTACGAAATCGAGAACGATCGATTATTAATTATAATTCGATTATTAATTATATTTTTGGGTAAAAAGAGGAGTGGGCGTTGGGGGAAAAAGAAAAAAAAAATAGGAAATAAAGAAACGGAAAGAAAGGAAGAAAAAGAATCTATATCGTGGATAAGACTTATCACGGTTAACGCTATTATTATATACATACAAATACCTATGTGCATACAATAATTACGTTCATACATGTCATATTAGGATAACAGTCTTATCACGTATTTATGAGTAAAAAAAAAATTAGTATACTGTAAATTAACATATTCCCACATGTTCATGACGTTATACGTCATATAATCCAGACTCTAAACATGTTAAACTTACACACACACACACACATATATATACACATAGTAGCCTTTTAGTATCCATGCATATCATATCTAAATACAAACTGTCTAACTGTTTAGTTGGCATTACATATCGTATAACGATACACCGGTATAACGATATTAAACAGTAGCATCAACGATTACAATATATTAAGCTATACACGCATTTACTCACTCACGCACTCATTCGCTCACGCGTATTCGTATATCGAGTTGAATTAGTATCGATATTTCAAGTTAGTATCTTACATACTTAGAAAAACAAAAAAGGTTGCAGTATCCTAAACCTTAGAAAATTTGTATCGTTTAAAACTATTCGATGTTTCGCAGTTTACGACGTACTTTTTTTCTTTTTTTTTTTTAATCTCAAAAGTTAGAATACAGTTTACGACGTTTTCGTAAAAAAGTTTATTCAAATGCGCAAGAAAAACAAACAAACAAACAAACACACGCGCACACACGCACACACACACACACAGACAGACAGACTTTAATATTAACGTAAGAATTCGTTTACACGTTTAAACGTCGAAGTAAATCGCGTTAACGTTCCTTAAACCAAATCCGATCCAACCCTCCCACCGCCCCCCCTCCCCCGAATAAAATCGTCGTATAGCGTCGCTGGCGTATATTTTCATCGACTAGTACTATCACGTCGCGCCTTTCACTTCGTTTATCTACTTCCCAGTGATTCGAGTCGACGTAAAACTCGTCGTTCGATCTTATACGGTGTAGAACAACGCAACGCGCTATCGTAATATATAGGCCGTTGTATATTTCGTTTATTATAGTGCTGGACTTCCGGTCGTTCGAATAAGATTTACATTGGCGACACGAAATGAAATCAGCGACTAAAGGCAGCTAGGACGACTCCATATCCGGTCGAATGCTGCAATAAATTCGTATCCGGTTACGCCGTATCCTCCCCCCCCTCTCTCTCTCTCTCTCTTTTTCTCTACTTTCTTCGATACTTTCCCTCTCTCTCTCTCTCTCTCTCTCTCTCTCTCCTCCCTCTCTCGTTCTCTCTCTCGAGTCTCGAGAATTTCCGTTGAACGAAGGTCGTTGTACTTAAAGTTCTACGTCAAACTCGAAAGAAAAATGGATAAAACGAGTTCAACGGTACACTCAACTTGGCAACTACCTAAATGACGAGCTACACGATTTCATCTAATTTTACCAATCGCGAAAAGTTCCCTTCAAAAGCTTTTCTATTTCCGTCTATCGATTAACTCGTCGTCTTCCTCTCCCTTTACTCGCTCTCGCTCTCTCGATCGCTCGAGCTCGCCCTTTCTCTCTTTCTTTGTTTTCCCTTTATTTTCTTTTTCTTTTCTTCCTCTTCTTCCCATTCTTATCTTTAACTCTTTCGTTCACTCTGACGATTCGGAATATCATGGATCTTGAAAATTGAGGGAGACTTCATTATTACGGATATAATAATGGTGACGAGTGAAGGAAAGGGAATAAAAATAAATAAATAAATAAATAAATAAATAAATAAATAAAAAATGAAAATAAAAAAAGAATGCAATCCTTTTCGATGTTCCGGTCAAGTGTTCGTCGTTAATTCGCAATTTTTCGTTTCACTTTTATAATTAATTACACGAGGAGAGTGAGATAGAGAGAGAGAGAGAGAGTGAGAGAGAGAGAGAGAGAGAGAGAGAGAATACGTACGCGTTTTTCAACATTTTTGTCTTATTTCCTTTTTTTTATTTTTATTTTTCTCTTTCTTCTTTTTTTTTTTTTTTTACTTTTAATTATCTTTTTCATTTAAATTTGCCGACAATAGAATTATCGACATTGGTGGAGGGACTCTATGTAAAATTTCATTTCATGTATTTCGTTCGATCAATTCGTTTTTACAGTTGCAAAAACGAATTTACGCATATGCGCGTGGACATTTAGAAAACGTCATGATTCTACGAAGAAAGAAAGAAAAAAAGTTAACAAATTTCATTTCCATCAAAGGTTATAAGAAAATTGTTATACATTTTTGGCGATTTTAATTCCACTTTACATACGTATATATGTACAAACGTACGTACGTATGTATGTACGTGTGACTACGTGTGCGCGACGCGAGGCAATTTTTTTTCCCTTGTTCTTCCGTGAAAATATAAAAATAAGCGTAACTTGATCGTACGTAACGATTCCGAGAAGGAAAAAAATGAGAAAAAAAAAAAAAATACAAAAAAGATATAATACGAAATAAAATACAATGGAACGAAATGAAGTATATAACACACGGTAATAGATAAGTATAGAAATAGGGATAAAAGAAAAATAAGGATATATAATAATAGAATGAAATAAAATATAAGAAATATTATAGAAGTCTAGAAGAGAATTCCATGAAATATTTATTAATATCTCTAACAACGTCGCCGTTGTTATCCTTCGTCAAATGTCTCCATCGTTCTCTCTCTCTCTCTCTCTCTCTCTCACTCTCTCTCTCTCTCCCTCTCTCTCTATCTATCTATCTATCTATCTATCTATCTATCTATCTCTATCTCTATCTCTATCCCTATCTTTCTTGTATCACTTTTATATCGCGAGACAGAATCGCAACGCCACCGACAGAAATAATCGATTCAGGGAATGGAAACTCGTTTTAAAAAAGAAGCAACCGATTCGTATCGGGATCACGAGAGATACGTAGTGTTACATATATATCTATCTTCTCTCGTCTACCTGTATCACACACGTACATACATACGTACATACCAACATACATATTTCGTTCGTTCGGCTCACGTCAAAAGGATAACAAAAAAAGAGAAGAAGAAAAAATTAAAAAAGAGAGAGAGAGAGAGAGAGACTCTTTTTTGAAAACTTCGAGAAATTTTGCACATTGCCTTATTCTCTCGACGATGCAAAAAAAAAAAGAAAAAAAAGAGAGAGAGAAAAGATTACAGCGTTCTATTACACGGCGGATGATGAAAATCGAAAAAGTGAATGGTAAACTCCTTGACTATGAACGGTGTTGGTCTACCGAAAGATACGTGACTCGCAAAAGAGAGATAACATCACCATCACCATCACCATTGCTTCTTTCACCTTTCTTTTCTCGGATACGTATGTATCGATACATACAACACACACACATACAATACACACACACACACGCATATATGTGTATCTTTTCATATCGTTCATTGTAAGTTTACCTCGTCCAGTTGTTGTCCTCTTGAACCTATACCAAAGAATAAAGTCAAAAAGTGTTAGCACGAAAACACATTTTGGCGTATCTCTCTCTCTCTCTCTCTCTCTCTTTCTCTCTCTCGTTGTCTCTCCTTTCTGTACATACGTTTGGATATAACAGTAGATACCAGTACAAAGTAAATTTTTATATGGGGATAGGTAAAGGAATGCGCGTTGTTGATACTTTTGAATCAAGAATTTTCTTATACTACTCTCTATGTTTTCTCTATTGTACATTTCTTTATCTTGTTCTTTTGGAAGTCACTGTGGAAATTGAAACGACGTTTGCAAAATGGCTGGTGTCAGTAAGAGAAAAAGGATTCCACGTTGCGGGAAATTTTAACGATATTGAAATTTCTCTCTCTCTCTCTGTGTG
Organism: Dolichovespula sylvestris; assembly: GCA_918808275.2. Taxonomy (NCBI): domain Eukaryota; kingdom Metazoa; phylum Arthropoda; class Insecta; order Hymenoptera; family Vespidae; genus Dolichovespula; species Dolichovespula sylvestris. The sequence goes on along the minus strand of OU964971.1, from coordinate 3,433,398 downwards.
TGTGTGTGTGTGTGTGTGTGTGTGTGTGTGTGTGTCTTTCTCTTTATCTTTATCTGTGCATGCACGTGTGCGTTATAGTGTGCTCCTTTGAAAAGTATACTTAAAGTCTTCTACTCCTGTTACATTAGTGTAATAACGAAAAAAGAAAGTATAAGAAAATACGAATTTATAATTAAACTAAATACCTACTCCTGATTAATTTTTCGATGAAAATAATATACATTTCAATTGCGACGAATTCTTTAAAAATAAACAGAAAAAAGAAAGAAAACAAAAAATAATACAAGAAGATAGAAAACGAGAAAGAGTTCGAAATATTAACCTTCTTCTTTCATTTATATTTTTCATATCATTTTTCAATGTATTTGCATTTGGGTCTCCATCTATCTGTCTGCCTATCTATTTATCTCTATCTTTTTCTTTCTTTTTTAAACTTGGCGATGTTAAATAGAAAAAAAAATAAATAAATAAATAAATATATAGAGAGATAGGACGAACGTTGTTTGACCATTCAGAAGAAATGATTACACTTACTAAAGTGCATAACTGCAGGCAGTAATTCAATGTTGCTTGGAAGCATCTCAGTAAGAAAATTTAAGCAAGAGATTGTCCCTCGAAGAACGTTGCTCTCACATTCTATTGATCCTAACTATCTTTATCTCTCTCTCTCTCTCTCTCTCTCTCTCTCTCTCTCTCTCTCTCTCTCTCTCTCTCTCTCTCTCTCCCCCTTTTTAACTTTCTCTCTTTACATGCATATATAAACATCTCTCGTTCGTGTGTGTGTGTATATATACGTATATCTTGTTCTAACTACGTCAAAAGAAAGTTTTGGCTAACCCTCAAGGAAATGAAACTACGAGATATTTGAGAAGGACATTAAAAAATCAAAGGATTTAAGCCAGCTTGCGTCTGCACAAACTACTCTTAAATTTTTCATCCTCCTTCTTCATCTTCTTTTTCATTTTTTTTTTTTTTTCATATTTTTTTTCATCTTCCGTCTCTTTTACTTCTTCTACTTTATCCAGTTTAATTCCTTTTCTTTTCCTTTCTTCTCTTCTTCGTTTCTATTTCTTTTCTTCTTTTTTTTTTTTTTTTTTTTTTTTTTTTTTGTTTATTATATCAACGCATAATCCGTCCTCCATTAATATTTTATTTCAAAGGATAATCCTTACGCGCGCGGAACGCGTAACTAAACGGAATAGAAAATTTATCATTTCGCTTGCTTCGCGAATGCCGATTATTTATTCGATAGGATTTCAATTAATTAATATAATTAGATAAGAAGCCTCGTAAACATTAAACCCGTATTCCTCCGATATTATTATATAATATTATTATATTCGAATACGAATATTATATACTCTTTAAAAATTATTTTATTTTTAATAATATTTCGATTAACGTGCAAGATTAATATCGGAGAACATAGAACATATGACGTAAAATAGAATATATATATATATATATATATATATATATATATATATATATATTCAAAAATCGATCAAATAATTTTATCGAGTCGATTGAATAACAAATAATAAAAATAAGTTGTTACAGTAATTAATCAAGAGTTCGTTAAAATATCTGTCGAAAAATTATACATTTGCAATTGGATGACACACTCATACGTACACATACATAGATATGATATTACGTGTAAATTTAATATTACGAGTTATTAGAATCTCGTTAAAAGCGAAAAGATCAAGAAAGTACACTTTGCTGAATCGTTAAATTGCTGAGTAAAAGCTTATTAGCAAGTTAGTTTGCTTAAAACTCTATGCAAACAATTTTTTTGCTTTCTTTTTTTTCCTAAATATATTACCCTTAATAAGACACCTTTGATATTTCCTGGCAAATATTAGTTTGCGGAAAAAGAAATCCATTATTTTTTCGTTCACGTTCACGTAAAAGTAATGGTTTTCTTTTTCCCCAAACTAATATTTTTCCTTCGCTGTATTTCATTGTAACGTAAACACATTTGTTTTCTTTTTATTCCGCTTTTTTATTTTCACTTTTTTTTCTATCGTATGATCATATTACACTGACATTACGCGTTATCATTTGAAAATATTATATAATATATAATATATAACAATAAAATTTATATATATGTATATACATATATGAATTCAAATTACGGATCGAAATTAATTTTTAATTGTCGTGAGTTTTGTTTCTATTGAATGTAATAACAATAAACAGATCATTCATTTCTATGTTATCAAAGAAAAAGAAATAGTGGGACAAGGAGACAGAGAGAGAGAGAGATAGAAAGAGACAGATATATATATATATATATATATATATATATATATATATATATACAGAAAGAGAGAGAGAGAGAGAGAGAGAAAGGAATAGTTTGGCGTATCTCACTTGGGTGCAATTCGAGAAACTTTCGAAATGGGTTTATGGATTAGAACGATCTAATATTATCTATTCCCCAATCCAAAGTAACAGTTATCGTTTTCGCTATACTCCCTTGAACGAAAATAGGATTTTTCTCGGCTATTAAATTAAAATGTCGACAAGTAGAAGTATCGAATTTAAATTAAAATACTTTTTCTGTTTTTTGTATGTAAATAAATCTTGATAGAGAGAAAGAGAGAGAGAGAGAGAGAGAGAGAGAGAGAGAGAGAGCCAAGACAATGTTTTTATTTACAATAAAGGAATAAATTTAAAAGAAAAAAAAAAAAAAGAAAAAACGAAATGAAATATTTTATAATGTTAAACGGATGAACGACGGAAGAAAATTGATGTGTATTTTTTGAGGATGTAAAACGTGTTTGTCCTATAGTAACAGGACTCTTTTCTCTTTTATTCCAGGAAAAAAATGATCTCCCTATCTACCTCCTCAGTTCTTTATTTATTCTTGTCTTTTCTTTTTCTTTTGACACTTAAAAGACAGGACGACTCGATTGTAATCGAAAGAGGAATATCAGAAATAGGGTAAGTTTACCGGGGGAAGTCGAAGTTAAAAAGGGGGAAAAGAAAGAATGAAAAATATAAATAGGAAAAAAAAGAACGATATATATATATATATATATATATATATATATATATATATATATATATACACACACATATATATTTCGAAAGTTTTTCGATTTACGATCGATTATTCATCTTCTGCGAATTTTTTTATAAATCGATTGAGATGAACGTCCACGAGGAAATAGGTCAATTTATTGACTCTCTCTCTCTCTCTCTCTTTATCTTTCCTCGAATTGAAGATAAATGAAAAAGAGAAAAAATTGTAATAAATAAATAAATAAATAAAAAAATAAGAATAGAAAAGAGGTAAAAAAGTAATAAAAGCATTGTAGATCTATCTTTTTCTTTTTTCTTTCTTTTTTTTTTCTCTCACGAGAGAACAACATCCTAATTGCGACGTAATTAAACTCTCCCATTTCTACTACATTTTATATTATATATCCGATATTATTCCATCTTTCCTTTGGCTTTCCTTTATCTTCCAAACTACTTTACGAGCATAAACACAGTATTGAATTATTCGTCCTACAAACTAATAATTCCCTGCAGCTCAATTATCCGAGAGTTTTTGAATCCTTGAAAATGAGCTCGTCGAAAGAGAAGAAGACGAAGAAGAAGAAGAAGAAGAAGTAGAGGAGGAGGGAGAGGAAGAAACAATAAAAGAAGGTAAAAGGAAATAGGAACACGTAATAATCTGCTGATAAGAAGATGCATTTTATATTAAAAACAAGGAAGATTGAAACGTAATAGCCAAACAAGCAAAAATAAATAAATACATAAACAGAGAAGGGAGAAATAAAGATGAAGAAAAAGAGGAAATAACGAAAATGACGAAAAGGATGGAACCAAAGGAAAGCAGAAATTATCGAAAGTAATAAAAAAAGTTATAAAGAGAACGTCGTATAGAAAACACCTTCCGTTTTATAGGAAAATGATATCATTTGACGAAAAAGAACAACCTAATAATAAAATAATGACTCGTAATAGAACTCTCTCTCTCTCTCTCTCTCTCTCTCTCTATCAAATCATAAATTCATCTTCTAATTAATCCTATTCGCTATACCCTAAAAAAAAACAAGAAAAGGATAATAAATGGAAAGGGGGACTTGATAATAAAAAAAAAAAATTAATGATACCATCATCGCGTAGAATATATCGAAGATATTTTTAAAAGCGACGCGAGGAGAAAATTTTTCTTTCTCTTTTTCTATATATATATATATTCATACACACATACGCATACACACAAACACACAGCGTACGTACATACGTACGTACGTACTTGTTACGTTATCGTCACAACGATCCGTTGAAATGAATCACATAAACGATATATAACCATCGGGTTTGCGTACACGCAATACCTGCCCATAAACGAAGACGTACGTTCCACTAATTATTTCGAGCTATAATTTTCGCGTGACAAACGAGAAAATGAGAAAGATAGATAGATAGGGAGAGAGAGAGAGAGAGAGAGAGAGAGAGAGAGAGAGATGCGCAAGGAAAGGAATATTCATGACCGAGAATTCATGATTAATAACCGATGATACGTATATATATATATGTGTGTGTGTGTGCGTTTGTGTGTATATATATATATATATATATATATATATATATGTACACATAATTTGTATATATTCATAAACATTTTGTAATAATATTTCAAAAGCTTTTTCGGTAGCATAATTCGTACGAGAGAAAAAGAGAGAAAAAAGAGAGAGAGAGAGAGAGGAAAATTAAAAAAACGAAGCGAAAAAATAATAAAGAAAAAAAGTAAAGGTAAAAGAAAAAGGAAAAAAGAAATTTTCTTTCGTTCCAACCGTTAAACTTTGAAACTAAACGATGGTCGTCGTCGGTTAAACGCGTACGACATTTCAAAGTTGCACTACGACACGTTAAGCAGCTCGCCAAGCAGAAAACAACAACGCTAATTTCTTTCTATCTTGAGCTTGTATTAGAACGCTGACTCTTTGCTTTTACGATTCAACGATAAGCGTTGTAACCTAAGTACACGAAAGAAAAAAAAAGAGAGATATATAGATAGAGAGAGAGAGAGAGAGAGAGAGAGAGAGAGCGCTACATAATATGCGAACTCACGTACCGCGATAGAAACAAAGATAGGCAGATAATTAGATACAATAGATAGATAGATAGGTAGATAGATAGGTAGATAGATAGATAGATAAACAGAAAAAGATATAAATAGAGAAGGGACGTTCCTAGCCGGGGGTAGTTAAGTGGTATACGTATATTCGTAGGAGGGAGGGGGCTGTGTGAAGGAAAAATTAGATATAGTTACATACACCAGCGAAGAAGAGATCGACTCTACGACTACCTTTTTCCTTCCCCTCCCTTCTACCCCATCTCTTCTTCTTTCTTTTTATTTTTCTTCCTTTCTTTCTTTCTTTCTTTCTTTCTTTCTTACTTACTTCCTTCTTTACCACACGACGATTCCCCACCCTTTTTCTAAACCCCTTTCGTAGAATAATATACGATCTCTTTCTCGCGCGAAGTACACTTAGTGTATATATATAATGCATATATATATATATATATATATATATATATATATGTATATATGTATGTATGTATGTACGTACGTAGTACGTAGGTACTACGATTTCGTCCTACGTAGATACCTACCTACCTACCTTAAGTAAGTACATACACGTGGATCGTAAATCTTTGGTAAACTTTGCTTTGCCAGCCATTACGATATGCAAATTGACGGCGGCACCGCCGTGATGGTTTTTGCGCTTGTTCGTATTAAATAGGCACCCGTTATATAGTAGAACAATATAAATTCGACGATAATAAGCGAATAAATAACACGGTGTTCCTCGGTACTGTATGGATGTGTATATATACATATAAAAAAAAAAAAGGAAAAAGATAAATCACACGTACACACACGTACACACATATTCACAGAGAGAGAAAAAGAGAGAGAGAGATAGAGAGAGAGAGAGTGAGATGTGGGTGCACACACACTACACACACACACACGATCTCACGATTCGCAATCTTACTTTCCTTCTTTGAAAATATCTTATAAAGACTATCGATTCGTTACTCTTCCTTCTCTCTCTCTATCTATCTATATTTATCTATCTATCTATCCCTCTCTCTGTGTGTCTGCCTGTCTGTCTTTCTCCCTTTCTTTTTCATTAAATTTTAATGACGTTTATTTATTATCACTGATCGCAATCCTTTTTCTACCGGGGATTTACGTTAAATGGCCGCAATCGATTTCTATAAGGACAAGTTGAACGCGAACGCAATTTTAAAAGATTTCGATGGCATTGCAATCAATAATTATGTCGATTTTTAAATAATTGGAAATTATTTGCCTCGTTCGGATATCTTTCTTCGTTTTTCTCATTTTTTTTTTTTTCTTTTTAATTCATCTTCATGATAAATCGGAATGATTTTTTTTTCTTTTTTTTTTTTTTTAACAACACTACTCCAACAACGTTTGTCGTTTTTATCGTCCTATTATTTGTAAAAATTAAATCATTTAGAAAAGCGAGTCGTAATAATTTGTATTGATTGAAGAGAGATAGAAGGATTAGATTAATGATCGATCGTAATTAATGATTAATCACTAGAAATGTGGGATTAAATATACGTAAATAGATATATTCTCTCTCTCTTTCTCTCTTTCTCTCTCTCTCTCTCTCTTTCTCTTTTTAACTCAAAATAATTATATGTATTTATTTCACACAAGAGTGTATGAAAGTATCACAAGCTTTTCCTTATTTACTAATTCATACATTTATTCATTCATTCATCCATCCGACTTTTCATCCATTCATCCATCCATCCATCCATACATCCATTCATTCATTCATTCGAGCATATTCGTTCAATCACTTTTGATGCATTTTCTTTATATCGTTAAACAAAACTCGTACTTTGTTGTTCTATCATCCTCGTATATATATATATATATATATATATATATATATATATATATATATATATATGTATGTATGTATGTATGTATGTATATATTTACATATATATGTATTAGCTATGTACCCCGTCTAGTACAATAATTACTGTAGAAATTTGTAGTTTATATTCCGATGGAAAATTATGTCGAAAGTGTCGCGTTAGTATGGAAGCGTATTCAAAGCTTTAAATTTAAATTATTCGATGTGCACATCCCGTGGAATGTAAATCCTCATGTTATTCTCTCACTCACTCTCTCTCTCTCTCTCTCTCTCTCTCTCTCTTTCTATCTTTCTCTCTTGAGGATCAAAACGCGATTGGTTTAAAGTTTTGCGGTCAACATGAGCCATCAAACTACCCAACGACGCTCTACTATTAATATACAATAATTTATTCCTTGTGGCCATACTGCTTATATAACATATGTATATATATATATATATATATATATATATATATATATATTTATATTTATATATGTGGGTGGGTGTATGTGTGTGTGTGTGTAGATAGTTATAGGCTATAGGCATAGGTATATGTATGCACATATATTTCATAGAATGTCCATAGAATACTATAGAAAATCAGGTCGAATAATATCGGTTATTTGAAACGACATTGTTTCGAGTACTCCAAATAGTGAAATCTAATTGCGCCTACGTCGATACCACATACATGCATACGTTGAACGGATGCCGATGAATTGAAGATCGTTAGAAAACGATACCATCCTGCATCGAACAACGATCACAATACGTACTATAATACTCTCTCTCTCTCTCTCTCTCTCTCTCTCTCTCTCTCTCACTCTATTTATCTATCTATCTCTCTCTCGTTTTTATCTCTTTGAAAATTTTGCAAACATTTTTTCGACATGTTTCACAGACCGTGTCACATACGTGCATAGATGATATCGTTAGATAAGAACACATCGTTTCAACAGTACTTCTATTCTATTTGGTCTCTTCGAAAACAAACAATAATATAAATAATTACGAATCAAAAAAGAAAAAGAGAGAGAGAGAGAGAGAGAGAGGGAGAGAGAAGGCAAAAAATAGAAAATTTTCCCAAAATACCGGCATAAATTTTTTTAACGTTATCAAACATGCATGCACGCACGCACGCACTCACGTACGTTCATTATTTCTTCCATTATATCGTAATAATTAACTCGTAATATATATATATGTGTGTGTGTGTGTGTGTGTGTGTGTATCAGAACATATTTGTTATATACGTACATATATTCTTATCTCTAATCCTTTCATAATTTTTCTTCAGACGTATTATTTTTCTTCTCGGACTAATGAATAGGTCTATTTAGAATTAATGGTATTATCGCAAAATGAAATAATCGCCTTCGTGAACTCGAAAGATCATCGAACAAGCCGCAGGTCGGTCACATAGTGCCTCGTACGTATAACATACGACATACATACATACATACGTACATACATGCGTACATAAATAAATACAGGTTGATCCTAATCACGCTTAGTTATGTGTCGTGAGCACGTTCACAGTTCCCACTTTTTTTCTTGTTCACTCTATCACTCTCTCTCTCTCTCTCTCTCTCTCTTTCTCCCTTTCTCTCTTTCTTTCTCTCAATAGAACGTAACACGCACCTCAGGTTTATTTATTTTCCGCGTTCACATTCATCCACACGTACGAGTTACTCTTTCACGTTCTCTCGTTGCCGTCCCCTCCCCTCCTCTTCGCCTCCTGTACCATCAACCAGCGCTCCTCCTCTCTCCGGCCCCCTCCTACACGACTCCACCCCACTCCATCCCACCCCAAAACGGGCGGTGCCAAGAGAATGTCTACTCTAAATAATGTAAAGTGTTCTTGAATAATGCATGCACCTACAGTAGGAACATGCGAGCGATGCAAGTAGTGCATTAACAACCTGCATTATCCGTGTATGCGAGCTCGGCCACGAACATTATACCGTCTCTATGTCGTCTATCCTCGTTTCTCTCTCCCTCTCTCTCTCTCTCTCTCTCACTCTCTCTCTCTCTCTCTCCTTCATTCTTCTATTTCTTTTCCTTCCTCATCTTCTTCCCTCGACGACCATTCGAAACTAGGCCGCGAAAACTTTTCAGCTTTAGCGAAAACAGCCTTCGCTTGCCAGTCAGGGATTCTACGACGTGAACGTGCAGGGTACAGCCTCGACGCATTTCTTTTTTTCCTTTTTCTTTTCCCCTTCTCTTTTCTCCGTTTTTTTTTTTTTTCTTTTGACTCCGCCCCCGCCACATTTCCATGCGTACCCTCCCGGCCCCCTCACCCGGCCACTTTTAATAGCCACGCTCACCTACGACAAACTCTTTCCTTAATAAATTTTCTAAGGCTTTTCTATTCTCCTCTTACCTTACCTTACCTTACCTTACGAAAGGAAAACCCATAGGCTTCAAGAAACCATAAGTTCCAGCAAGTTTTTTACGCCATTTTCCTACCATCCCTCTCTCCTACTACCACCGGGCCAGCCTCCACCCACGTTTCATCCCCTCCAGCGATCCGTCTTACGAAATACTAAATTGTTTTTCCTCCTGGCAAGTGGTACGAATGTTTTTCCTCTTTTCTCGTTTGGTTTGTTTTCGATTTTTCTTTTCTCCAACTGCTCCTTCTTCCTCTTCTTCGTCTTCTTCTTTTTGTTGTTGTTGTTGTTGTTGTTCTTCTTCTTCTTCTTCTTCTTCTCATTTCGATCGAACGCGTTGCCTCGCGAAGAAATCTTTCAACGTAAGTTTCTTTCGTCGTTTCCTCTTATGTTCGTTCTGCGTTTAAAAATTATCGATCGAGGATGAAAGAAAAAAAATTGTTAAAATATATTCCGTGAAATATTATCTCTCTTTCACCTTCTCTTCCTCTCTCTCTCTCTCTCTCTCTCTCTCTCTCTCTCTCTCTCTCTCTTTCTCTTTCTCTTTCTCTCTCACAGTCAATTCGACCCGATATCACTATAGTGATTTATTCATCAGGATAACTCGCCGAACAATATCCGTACTTGCTTGTTACGCATGAACGATTTCATGGCGCTGTCTAGTATCGCGTCTTTGAATAAACATTTATCATTTCTCTTGTCGGAGACGCGTGATTCCTTTTTATGTCAACACATACATACATATATGTAAATATACATACATACATGCATAAATACATACATACATATATATATATATATATAAATATCATATTTTTTACGTATCTGTGCACGTGTGTCTAATACACGTAATGTGTTAATATACACGTAATTAAGTAACTAAATGAATGCACATCATTCCGCTTGATTTATACTTATACACGTGATTATTTGCCTGAGTATAAAAAAAAGATATATATATATATATATATAGATGGAAGAAAAAAAAGACAGAGAAAATATTTCACGACGTAATACTGTATCTTTTGAGTCAAGAAAAACAACACACCATATAGCAATATTTTTTCGACTATTCTGGGGTTACTCTATTCAGAATGTTTATATTTCTAAATGGAAGGATGCGTGTAGGGTAACCTTACGAAAATATTTTCATGTCACTTACCATTTATGTACATATATACTAACACTTACGTGAAGATATATGGAATAAAAAGATATATTAGGATTTCGTTCGAAAACGTTAACGTGACTTTCGCTTGGTGATCCATGTTGAGGGTAATCGCAACGTCAAATAATTGTCACTTTACGATTTATCCCCCCGTCCCTCTCTTCTTCCTCCGTCCTATTATTTTTAACGTCGTAAAACGTTCGTTCCATTCATTCCTTTCTTTTATTTATTTATTTATTTATTTATTTTCCTTTTTTGTTTGATATTTTTAATATTTACTAAATCGTTCTCTATGCACAACACACTTGTATAGATTTATTAATACAAACATTAATGTAAAATTTGCATTTATTTTCTCCCTCCACTTCTCTCCCTCTCTTTCTCTTTCTTTCTCTCTATCTATCTATCTATCTATCTATCTATCTATCTATCTATCTATTTATATATCGCTATGTATTTATCCACCTAGAAGGATACATTAATAATATAGTCGGGGCAAAATTTCGAAGTTGAGATATTCTAATGAAATGGTGAAATACGCTCGTAATTAGTTTTATTGTTTAATACAAGTTAGCGGTGTATTATGTACGGTATGGTCATACACACACATATGTAGATACATGAGGATAAGCAACGAATATCAGCTGAGATATCTTAAAGGGAGAAACCGGAATCCAAATGGGAAAGCTCTCTTGGAAACGCCTCGAGACAATAAACAAGAGAGGAGAAAGCAAGGAAGCATAAGCGAATGATAACGCGGAATAGGGTCCCTTTGGATCAACGACGAATTCTTATTTTAGTTGGCAAAGAGGAAATGCTACTTTCCTTCGAAATACTATATCCCAATCTTTTTGTTCTCCCTTTTCTACAACTCCTCCTCCTTCACCTCCTCCTCCTCCTTCTCCTCCTCCTTTATCTCCTTTTTTTTTTATCTTTTTTCATTCCTCTCCTTCCACCTCCGACGAATCCATTTGCTTATATTCTCTTTCCCTTTTTCTCTCTCTTGTTCTTTTTTTTCTCTATTCTACCTCTTTTTTTTCTTCTTCTCTTTCATTTTAATTTATTATCACGACACGTCGTCATATCGAAAGAGTGACAGATAGAGATAGATAGATAGATAGATAGATAGATAGAGAGAGAGAGAGAGAGGATTGTTGTCGTAGGTCAAGAGTCGAAAAGAACCCTGACGAAAATCTCTCTTTTCTCGAGCACGATGATACGCGAATAAATCGATTATCGCGAATAATCGAGATGGACGTACTCCAACCGAATCGAATCTGAAAGAATCATAATTAATTTGACGTTAATTGGCACTTAGTCGTTAACACCGGTCCACGTAGGTATATGCATGTACGCATAGTAAGTACTACGTACGTACGTATATGTACGTATGTGTATGTATAGGCGGTACTTACGTACATACGTAAAACGAAGTGCTCTCTTTATGTCCAACAACGCGAAAGCATGTATTTATAATGATCGAAAGATATTTGCGTTCCATTCCGTTCGTTCCTGGCTCTTTATCCTGCGAATATTAATTTTTTATTCTTCGTTTCTCTTCTTTTTTTTTTTTTTTATTCTTTTCTTTCCCTACCGAATCAGAGCAAGGCGATAAAGAATTAATCAAATCTTCATTAAGTCGTACTAATTAAACGGACGCTTAAGTGTTCGTTCAAACGAATGAATTTTCGAATAACCGACAGCTACTGCAACTACTCCGCATCCGCAACCCCAACCCTCCCACCCTGCCTCGTTTTAACAGGCGGAATCGTTTTTCAACATTTTTGGAAGGAAAAATCTAACAAAATTAAAAAATGATTTTCAATTCCCAACTTATGTTCGATACAAATCGCGTTATTTTTTTTTTTTTTTCTATTCTTTTATATTAGTCATAAACGATCGTATATAATGAAGAAAATATTTCATATCGTTACCACGGCATGTATTGTTTGAAAATACAAAAAAAAACCATATATATATATATATATATATATATATATAATACATAATGTATATATTATTACGTTAATTTCATATCGAATAATTGTTATTGCACGAACAAATTGAATGCAATACATTTTTCATCGTTGTATCGTGCGTTGTAGAAAAAATAAAACGCCATAACTGCGTCGATATTACGTATGTAGTTTTAGTAATAGTAATATAAAGGGGGGGTGGGGGAGGAAACGAAAAAAGAAAAGGAACAATAAAAGAAAAAGAAGAAGTAAGGATAGGTATACAAAGCGCGTTCCACGGGGAAATGAACTACCACTACTATCACTACACTACTACTATCACTACACTACTACTACTACTACTACTATCACTGTCCGACGAATATAATAGAACTTTTCGAACCTCCATATTGCTGCACGTTTCAATCATTTTTCTTTTCATTTATTTTCTTTTCTTCTTTTTTTTTTTTTTACTCCTCTTTTTGTTCCTCTTTCATATATTACAATAATATCGTACTATAATATCAGAGAGAAAGATAGAGAAAGAGAAAGAGAGAGATAGAGAGAGAAAGAGAGAGAGAGAGAGAGAGAGATAAATTAATGATAACGTTTAAGGCGAGATATGAAAGAAAAAACGTGAGAGAAGATGAGCTTCGAAGAGTTTTGAAAAGTTTTCTCTATCTCGTTTGCTATTTCTCTTTCTCTCTCTCTCGTTTTCTCTCTCTCTTTCGTTTTAGAAAAGCAGGTTGAAACAATTACCGTGAACCAAGCGCAATGAATCTGCCAACAAAGTCACTATCGTTGGCTCGTCGTCGCGAACGTTGCCCGCCATCGACATCAATTTTCCACACCACGAGCACTGAGCACGTAGCGTACTGTATAATTCTCTTTTGCTCTCCTCTCTCTCTCTCTCTCTCTCTCTTTCTCTTTCTCTCTTTCTCTCTCTTTCTCTCTCTCTTTCTCTCTCTCTCTCTCTCTCTTTCTCTCTCGCTCGCTCTACAGTCATCTATTCTTTCAGCTCAATGATACGCCCTATCGCGTATACGCACGCGTGCATCATTGCGGTGCATCTAACAGGTCGGTGCATCGAAAAACCAACTTGTCCTATGCGAAACCCCTCCGTCTCGCCTCGCCTCGTCACACCTCTTCACTACCCCACATCTCTCTCTCTCTCTCTCTCTCTCTCTCCATATATCCATCCATCCATCCCTCTCACTCTAACTCCTGGTAAAAAGCAATCGAAAAGCTGCGAATAAAAGAGAGAGAAGTAGGAATAAATTTGATTTTTAACGACTTCGAAATTCTCTTCGATCTGTTATCTAGTGTCACGTATTAAGAATTCTAATTGGATATCATTCCTTTTCTATAGGGTATAATTACTCTTATAGGTGTAATACATTTTCTGAAGGATTTGAAAGATCGTTCGAATAATTTTTTTTCTTTTCTTTACTCCTTTTTTTTTTGTTTCTTTAGATTCTCAATTAATAAATGCGCGCGAGCGATGGGAAGAGGACGATGAAGAATTGTTATTATGGAATAATTTGATAATACGTACATATAATAGATATAGATTATAGAAATTTATTATTAGAATATATGAATACATATAATACATATAATAGATCCTTAGGTCATCTATATCATTCAAATATGAAATAAGATTATTGACCGTACGAATGATTTATCATCCCCCCGCTCCCCATCCCCTGCCCACGGGCTCACGCCGCTAAAATATTATTCAAATTATTTTCTCGAATAATATTAATTGAATTAGCTCAACGATAACATCAATATTAATTAATAACATAACAAACGCTAATACCTCATTCATGTGATCTAATCAAAACTAAGAAAACAATTGGCATTAATTGTCTTACCATTCTTTACTATTTTATCTCGCGATATAACGATCGAATATTTAAACCGTTATAGACCGAAACGAATGCGAAAGAATTCGAACGATTGGATTCGTTCGTCGGATTATGATTTTTATTTCTATCGCCGATGTGCACGCCTGTGGTTATATTCCAGTTCACGAATCTAAAACGCGGAACGCTATACGCTACCGGCCATGTCGTAGCGTTCGCTTCGATTTTTACAAATTTCGAGAATCTCCGTTATCGTTGAAATTCCTTCATTGAAATGTCGAGTCGTACATATGTACGTGTACGTATGTATATAAGAAGATAGGTAACAACCCATATACGTACATACATACATACATACATACATACATACATACATACATTCGTAAGCATGTACGTATGTAAGTACATATGTGAATACGTGTACATTGATATAACATACAAGCATATGCTAGACCATGTCACCGTTTTCGCGGTGAGACGCATGATGGATGGATCATTCCATGACATTATACGCATCGCTGATTCATTATGCGGCATGATTAAATGATTCCGATAAGCGGATCGCTCGGTCATCGCCGGCCTGATTTCACTTTGTTATCGAGAAAATCAAAGTGAAAAGGATTGATATGAAGGATCGTCACGATTCACTCAAATAATCGATCATCGTCGAAACATCATAATTATTTATTCACATTAAATAAAATATTATTTATTTATTTATTTATTTATTTATTTATTTATTTATTCATTCATTCATTCATTGAACCGATCTTTGAATCGAAATTTATTGTTAATAGAATATTTACTTTTAACAACTTTTTATCAATCGATCCAAACTTTTTCTTATGAATGGATGTATCAAAGAAATATATATATATATATATATATATATATATATATATATATATATATATGTATATATGTATGTATATACATACATAAGTTATATAACTCTCTAATAATTAAAAATTGAATCCAACTAATTAATACGAAACTTTACATCTTCCATTTCCATTCTTCCTTTTTAGATTTTCATTTATGATTTTAATATATTAACAAATAAACGTAGTTAGGGGATGTTAATATGATTGATAATTAAGTTAATAAGGTGATTATAATATAAAGGCATATTCCCACAAAGACACGCGCGAGCGCACACACGTCATATAATGAATATTGTAATTAACAAATTATAAAAGCGAGCATAGCATAACCATGGTGAGGGGAGGAGGCTCACTTTTATGCACGCCAAGAGTAAATTCGTTACAAAATTATCGCTATAGTTAGAAAAAAAAGGAACAGGAAAGAAGAAAAAGAACAACAAAATAATAACGAAAAGAAAAACGTGTTAGGCATCAAAATACACGGGGTAGGGGGAGGGCGATGGGTGCGCCGGTCTACCCAAGTACACGCTGTTTCATAGTTTCATTTTTTTTCCCTTTTTTTTTTAGATCGAAATTCTTTTATATTCTCTCTCTCTCTATTTCTATCGCTCTTATTATTTTTGTTTTTACTAAGCATTCGTTTGAGATCGGATTGATAGTAGCGGTGATAGTGGCCATGAGGTGGGATGTGGTTGGTAGTTGGGGGTGTGGAAAGGGGAGGAGGAGACCTTACTCTCGAGTACAACGTGAGTATAATTCGTTCGTCTATTCGTTCAATGTAATGGCCGCCATATTGGGCGAGGATGCCTGCCATCCAGTCCACTGTTCTGGAAAATGTAAGGTAGACATTTCGATGGCGTTCAACGTCGCACCGATCTAGTCTCCCGGTGATCGACGATCCCCTAAAGACGGGAAGAAAACTAGGTTTATATATATATATATATATATATATATATATATATATATATATATATATATAAAAATAAATATATATATATGTAAAAGTAACTATGTCTTTCGTAAACTCTCTCGTGAAAAAGACGAGATCCTTCGAGAAGTTTGGAGTAAGAAGAAGAGGAGAAGGAGGAGGAGGAGAAGGAGGAGGTGGTGGAGGGGAATAAAAGGGACACCTACTCGTAATTATCCGTTCGAACTTATCCGAAAAGAGGACAACGAAATCCCTCCTGACATTTTCTCGCGTGTCTCTTGATCCTTTTTTCTTCTCTTTCTCTCTCTCTCTCTCTCTCTCTCTGTCTATCTCTCTCTCACACACACACACACACACACTGACTCTCTCACTCTCGCTATGTCTTGCCATCCATCGTCTCTGGAATAATAATTATTCAAAGGCGCGCGCGTAGTACCGAACGAGAATTCATCGTTTCAGATTTCGCCGATATTCGACATCACGCACACTTATGGTAACAGTAGTAGTAGTAGTAATAGTACCAAAAGTAGAATGTACTACTAGTAGAATGGTGCATCATATCGATTCTAAAAATATCTTCGTATAACTCGAACGACCCTCGTTCGCAATTCTATCTATTTAAAAACTATCGTGTGAACGGATTTTCAACGAGTAGCGATCTAATCATCATTATCATCGTCGTCATCCATCCATCCATCCATCCATCCATCGATCGTAAAAATCCTCGTTCGTTATTTACGGCGTATCGAGCAAATCATAGTCATTCCCCTCAGCCTCGCCGGTGAAGAATGAAGGGTGGAATGACCTTCGACGAAAAATAAAAAGAAAAGCACGCGAGAAAAAAAACAGTGAAAAATAATGGGAAGAGAATAAAGGGTACGGGGATGATGGGGGATGAGGTAGGGGTGGGGCTAGGGGAGGAGAGGGGAATGGGTGTCTAGCGGGGAACTAGGAAACTAGTTGGTCAAATCGGTATATAGGGAGTATAGGAGACCTTTTTGATGGGCTTCGTGACCCGGTCCACTCTTCGACCGGTTGATGGAGTGCGATTTGGTACGGCGGGGTGAAATGGGGAGTAGAGGAGTAGAGTGTGAGAAGACGGGGTGGTGGAGTAGGGGGAGGGATGGGAAGGGGGTAACCGTTCGTTCCATCTTCTCGACGATATCATCCTCGAACCATCGACCTGTGACCGACCTTACTTCGCACCTTTTGTCAAGATGCCTGAAAACGTCATTACTCTCTCTCTCTCTCTCTCTCTCTCTCACACTCTCGATGTCGACCAAGTAGATCTCTGCACGATATGGCTCTCTGTTATGTTTTTGCCCTTCTTCCCCTGTTCTCCCTTTACTCCTCCCCTTTACTCCTCCCTTCTGCTCTCTATACGTTCTCCATTACACCACCAACAAACAATGTCGTCATTCTTTCTTTCTTTCTTTCTTTCTTTCTTTCTTTCTCTCTTCTTTTTCTTCTTTTTCTTTCTCTTGTAGTCAAGAGAGAGAGAGAGAGAGAGAGAGAGAGAGGGAGGGAGGATGAGTCTGAAACTAAGGGCCGGACACGCTTTACGTCGGCACGGATTACAAGATACCTACCCTCGTAAAGTACCCTTCGCATTATTACGGTCTTGTTATTTTTCCGCGAAAGAAAAAAGAACAGAAAAATGGAAAGGGAAAAGGGGAGGTGGGTAGTAGAGGGGAAGGGAAAAACAGGCAGTAAGATATGGAAGGAGGAAAAGGAAGGTAGGAAGGTAAGAAGGAAGGAAAGAACGAACGAAGGGCTTAAATTATCGACACCTTCTCGTCCCATTAATCTTTTATCGTCTTTCGACGTCGGTTAAAAAGATCTTGTCGGAAACAAAGAAAATAGAAAAAATATACAAACGAAACAAAACAAAGTGAAATGAAACGAAAGGAAAGAAAAAATGTCGGTATGCGTTCCGGTTTAGGTATATATATTAGGTCGTCAAGAATAAAATTTGTAGTAAAAAGGCAATTGGGCATTATTGACTACAAATTTCATTCTTCACGACGTAATATATATATATATATATATATATATATATATATATATATATATATATATATATATATATACATTACTTCGACGAAATATTATTATACCGACTTGTACGTCTTTCTTTTTCTTCTTTCATTTATCTCTCCCTCTCTCTCACCCTCTCTCTCTCTCTCTCTCTCTCTCTCTCTCTCTATCTTTATCTATCTATATATTTACCTATCAATCTATCTATCTATCCAACCGTCCGTCTATATCTCACCATTCGCAAAGATAAAAAAAGAAGAAAAAGAAACCGTGCAAAAAAAATAATAAAGAGAGAGAGAGAGAGAGAGAGAGAGAGAGAGAGAGAGAGAGTGAAAAAAAGTATCATTGAGATCGGATTTGCTCCGTGACGGAAGAAAGTCGACTGCGAGCGTTCGTCTTTGAAACGAGATTTCAAAGTATAATTATTTTCACCTCGAAACTCTTTTATCGTACCGTATTTTCGCGTCTAGACACGTACATACGTAATTCCGTTTTCTGAGTTCTACTATTTCCTTCTTTTTTGTTTTCTCTTTTTTTCTCTTTTCTTTTCCTCTCTTTCCTTCTACGTCCAACGAATACGCGAGAGATTTTTCAGGAAGGAAAAGAGATTTTTCAGCTTGGAAAGATGAAAAGAATCTTTTCGATCCTGAAAAAAAAAAAATAACTCTACGCCTTCTACATCATCGAGACATAATGCAATTACTTATTTGATTTGCCCAAGTACGTATTTTTATTTGTACCCGCATATTATACGTACTCTACGGAAGGAAACGTAATATTTTATGAAATTATAAAAAAATAAGAAAAAAAGAAACAAGATCCGCGCCGAGATATGCGTCGTTCGATGATAAATAATATTTAATGGGAACGAATGATTATCCTTGCATTTTCTCGTCGACGACGTCGTACCGATGTTTTTCCTCCTTTGATAAAAAAAAAAAAAAAAAAAAGAAAAAAAAAACAGAAAATTCCGGACAAAAACGATGTTTCTCATCTCGAAATTATGATTAAGAGATACAAGGAGAAGAGGAAGAAGGCAAACGGAAAAGAAAAAATAAAAAAAAAATAAAAAAAAATAGCGATTGCAGGGTGTAACCCTCTTTGATTCCACGAATCTTATAAACGAATAAACTTTGATGAACTTCAATGGATAAGAAACGTTGAGAGAGATGTATAAACTGACTTGACGATTTAACATCGGTACTTCTCTATCATTAAAGAAAATTTTCTCATGAAAAAGAAGAAGAAGAAGAAGAAGAAGAAGGGAAAGAAGAAGAAAAAATGAAAGACAAGTAGAATAAGGAGGCGGAAGAGAAAGAGGAGGGAAAAAAAGAAAAAATAAAGATAAACAAAATTCTTTCTTTTAACCTCGTCCATTTCTTCTCTCTTTCTTTTTGTTTCTCCCTCTCTCTCTCTCTCTCTCTCTCTCTCTCTCTCTTTTTCGTTTTCTCGTTTGTCCGTTTGCTCCCCTTTCTTTTTCACGTACACAGCAGATGTTTGGTACGTAAAAATGTAAACTTACCTGTTGCACGTAGATACTCGCGATGTCGATGCTTGAAATTCAAATGCTGAAGAGATCCGATTATGATGCTTAATGTTAAGAGGGTACTGATACTTATCTTTATCGTCATATTTCTCCTCCCCTCCTCCACCTCCTGTTCCCTTCCTCCGTCCTTTTCTCCCTCCCCCCGGTCATATTTTCTATCTTGCATAAGATCATCCGTATCTATATTTGCATCTAACGTATTACGTTGTTATCCCACGACGGGGTTGGATCATTATCATTTATCATATTCCGCGGATATTTTTTCTTTTCTTTCTTTTCGTTCATTCTTTTTTTTTCTTTTTTTTTTTATCGGCACGAATTATCCTTCCAATATCGTGGTTACTAAAGAAAAAAAAAAAAATAAAAAAATAAGAAAATAAATAAGAAAAAATAAACAGGAAAAAGAAATTGGATTCTTTTGGAAATTGGATAATATATATATATATATATATATATATATATATATATATGGTTACATATTAAATGTTAAATGTATTTTATTTTGATTACATTTAATTTACACACACACACACATACACACACATATATGTATATATAGTTGATGTAGATATGTACATGTATATAGTAATGATATATAGAAAATAGAGGGTGAAGAGAGAGAGAGAGAGAGAGAGAGAGAGAGAGAGAGAGAAGATAAAAGAAAAAAAATAGGAAGGAAAAGGAGGAGGAGGAGGAGAAGAAGAAAGAATGTTTTACCCCTCTATTACGGCAAACGATATTATTCCTTTTAACTCGGATAAGCCCGGATTTTTTGTCGAATCGATTTTTCGAGTACGGGAAAATGCGTCCGGTATAAAATCCCCCGCCCTCCCTCCCTCCCTCCCTCCCTCCCTCTCTCTCTCTCCCTGCCTCAAAAAAAGAATAAAAAAAAAAAAAAGAAAAAAAAATAGAAAATCCATTACCAACGAATTTGAAGCACGTAAAGAAGAGCTTGATGCCGTGCGAGCCGTATGTATTTGACGTTAAAAAATTCATAACGACATGCGCGAGCACCAGATTGTCGGACCCCTCTTTGCTATGCACGAGACTCGAGTGATAAAATATTGGCGCAAACTAAGAGCGAGAGAGAGAGAGAGAGAGAGAGAGAGAGTGAGTGAGTGAGTGAGTGAGTGAGTTAAAAAAGAAACGAAATCACGCGGAGATCGAAAAATGAATAATCGTGACTTAAAGTATCGACGACGCAAATACTCGAGAAGATATTGAACTTCGCTGGATCGAAACGAACAATAAACAGAACGATGGGGGTGAAAAGGAATGGAATTATTGTTATCGAGAAGATACGAAGTACAAACGAATGGGATCGACGAAAATTCTGAGGAGATGAAAGAGAGAGGGGGGAGGGGGGAGGGGGAGGGGGAGGGGGAGGGGGGAGGGGGAGGGGGAGGGGAGAAAGAAGAGGAAAAAGAAAAAGAAAGGAAAGAGAAAGAGAGGAAGAAAATAAAAGAAGCCCTTTCTCGAAATAAGCCGTGAAATTAGTTACGAAGCAAAATAAATCTTTATTACCTTACGAGATAATTGGGGTATAAAATAGTGAAAGAGAGACAGGCATACAGAAAGAGAGAGTGAGAGAGAGAGAGAAAGAGAGAGAGAGAGAAAATCGCTGGAGAAGCTGAGAAACAATACGTATGTACATACATACGTACATATATACACGCGAAACGCTTTGCAATAAAATTAAGGGGGTAGGAGACGAGGAGCGATCACTTTTACGACTTCACCATAAACCTCAGTGCAAACAACAACAACAACAACAACAACAACAACAACGACAACAACAACGATTCACTCTCTTTTCCTTTTTGTTCTTTATGTCCTACCTAGGGCGGCTAATAATAATGGAATAAGAAAAAAGATAGAAAGAAGAAAGAACAAACGCTCGGTTGGTTATAACAAATAAGAAGGGTGAGGGGGGAGGGCTTATAAATTTCGTGGACGATAAAAATGAAGCTCTGTCGAATCTTTTTCCTCTCTTTTCCTTTCTTCAATTTGATTGTTACTCGAAGGGGAGAGAGGACGGAAAGAGGGAAAAAGAAGAGGAATAAAATAAAATGTAAGATAAAAAAAGAGAGAAGCCACGAAACGTCATCGATGATCGAAGGCCGATATTGATGGATGAAAAAATTGGCGAAGAAAAGAAAAAAAGAAAAAGAGAACTTACGTAAGTAATACTACACTATCGACGATGAGGTGTGATGGGGAGGGGGAGGGAGAATTGAAATCATATAAATAATTAAAAGGAAAAAGAGAGAGAGAGAGAGAGAGAGAGAGAGAGAGAGAGAGATAAACGAAAAGCAGGTAAGAAAAATTTGCATGAATGAAATTTCGACATTTTCGTTTACGACGAGAGCAATGTGATTTCGACAACATTTTTTGCGAGATGTGGACATTGTTAAAGTCATTAAAAAGAAATAATTTGTATAGTAACAAATGTGATAGTATTTAATGGAACAAATACATGCGTAAATACATACATACGTGCACACATATATACGTGTACGTGTATATTTTACACGTTGACAAAGGGAAACCGATATTTTTCCTTTCATCTTCTTCTTCTTTTTCCTTTTTTTTTTTTTTTATCTCTTTGGTTTGTCCTCATTCGAACGAACATGTTGCGATAAGAAAAATTTGAAACTATTGAGAGAATCAAAAGTATAGCAAAAAGGATAGCGAAAATAATGATGAAGAGAAAAAGAGAAGTATGTATGTATGTATGTATGTATGTATGTATGTATGTATGTATGTATATACTTATCTATTTATTATATGTACGTGCATACGTATGTACATATAATACATAGATAACAACAATAATCATAGTCAGGTATCGGCGAAAACCGCAGGAGTAGGTTCTGTTGTTCGTTTAAGGGGCTCGTCGTCTCATCGAGATGAAAAGTAAAAAAGAAATAAACAAAACAAAATGAAAGGGTACCAAACAAGAAGGAGTAAAAAAAACACAAAAGAAAATATAAGAGGATGAGAGAGAGAGAGAGAGAGAGAGAGAGAGAGAGAGAGAGAGAGAGTGAGAGGGGTGGGTGTGGAGGGGAAATAAAGTGTATCGGATAAAATCGGGTTTACTACAGTGAAGTGAGAGAGAGAGAGAGAGAGAGACGGGGGAGGGGGAAGGGGTATAACAGGATACGATTTTATTTACCCTACGTGTTTTACGCTCGAAATATGTTTTTGCGAAAAAATAAAACCTCGAGGAGAGAGAGAGAGAGAGAGAGCGGACAATTTGACGAAGAGTGCGAGAGAAATAGAAAAAAGAAAGAGAAAATCTAATCGAACAAAAATTTTAAGGGATACGAACGATTTGTCGTTTGTTCGAAAAAAAAAAAAACAAACAAACACGAAGAAGATGAGCTGGAGGGACGATGAAATTTGTTTAATTTTATTTATTTTTGTTCTTATTTTTTTTTTTTTCCTTTTATTAATCATACTCGTAATCATCGCGACTATTTCGTTCGCGAAACGCTTAAGAAGTATATTTGTCTATCAAGGGTATTTATGAAAAAAAAAAAAAGAAAAAAAGAGAACAAAGAAAAATAAATTAAAAGGGATCAAAAAAATAATAAGAAAAATACTTTGTCGACGATAATAATTTAATATATATTTCTTCGTTTTCCTTTTTTTTTATTATTCTTTTTTTGCTTATTTCATTATATTGCTCCGCTCGAGGAGAAACAAAATAATCGAATCGATTCGCTTAAACGTATCCTGAGTAGCCTATTGTATATAACATAACCAGTGAAATATATTGTACGTCGTTCATATTATACACCTATACACGTACATACCTATATATAGTAATACATATATCTATATCTATATATATTATCACCTACCCTTTTTCTTAAATCATTCTCTTCTCTTGAAACGATAAAATTTCTTGGCTAACGCCAAGCAGTTTCACGGCATGAGAAAACGAAAGGCGGTCTCGCTAATATCCGCTTATAGAAGAGAAAGAGGAAGAGGAAGAGGAAGAGGAAGAGGAAGAAGAAAGAAAAGGAGGAGGAGTGGGAGGAGGAGGAGGAGGAGGAGGAGGAGAAAGAGTAGAAGTAGAAGGAGGAGTAGTAGGAGGTGGAGAAAAAGATGAGAGGGGTTGCCGTTCGCGTTAGGACAGAGTTTACACCCCTTTTCACCCTCCAAGTCTCGCTTCTTCGTTCTTAAACTCTGAGAGGCACATCCGTCTTTTCCCTTCCCGTTCCTTATCTCCTTTACGTCTGCTAAGGTGCGAAGACCGAAAGATCGCTGTAATTATGCAGAGAGAAAGGAGAACTCGAATAACATCGGAGAGAGAGAGAGAGAGAGAGAGAGAGAGAGAGAGAGAGAGAGCGGAAACAGGAGACTCCAGGAGAGAGATTTCTCTTTCGAGGGCCTCCATCCGAAATTGGAATTTATCCTCGTCCGTATGTACGACGAGCGCTCTCCGTTAACTGGATTCGTCAGGATTTATAGGCTAATGATCGTTACTAGGTAGGATTACGAGGTTCGCCTTAATCGAGCCTTCGAATTGATGCGCCGGCACCTCGGCAAGGGCGGACCTCGTGAAATAATTTTACGCGCCACGAACCCTTAGCCCTTTATATTTGCGCGCGCGCGTTTGTGTGTGTGTGTGGTCATAGATATAGGGATATATATATATATATATATATATATATATATATATATATATTACATACAGATTTACAAGTTACCATATACAATGTGTGTGTGTGTGTGTATACATTCATACATATGTACTTACGTATGTATGTATGTACTTACATATGTACGTATGTACACGCGTATATTCGATTCCCTACGAAAATTGTCTTTTCCTATTGGTTAGAGCGAATATTTCGTTAGTTATATCAGACCGAATATTTTCCAAGCAGAAATAGGAAATGGAAAAATATATTTATTTATATATATAAAAATATCTTTATATATATATATATATATATATATATATATATATATATATATATATAGAGAGAGAGAGAGAGAGAGAGGGAGAAAGAAAAGAGACGAAAGAGAAGAAGGAAGAATGAAAACAGTTAGGTAACGGAGAAAAAGTAATATTGTCCACTGTCGTTACCATCCCTTCCTTCCTTCCTTCCTTCCTTCCTCCCTACCCTTCCCTTCTCTTCCCTACTCTTCCCATTTCTCGCTAAACCCTTTAAAATAGAATGATATTTGCTCTTTCAACATAGCGTTAACAATCTTCTAAATGTACATTTTCCATATACCATGCGACCAACCACAGATAATAAATAACCACATCACCGATGATTTCTACTTATCCACGTTAAAGGGTAAGTAACCACTTATCCGGTTACTTATGCATACTCGAAACGATGATACACGATATTTCTCGAAAAGGGACAAACGATCTTCTCGAGAATATTCGTGAACAATGATCCTTTATCACTTAAAAAAAAAAAAAGACCGAAAGAGGAAAAAAAAATTACCATGGAATATAGCGAACGCAATGGCGGCTAGAGACAGGTACCGCAGTTTTTCGAGAGCTCGTTCGGTACGTACGTAAATACATACATATATACGTACATACATACATATTTTCTACACCTATTCCTCTATACTATTTACGGGAATTTACCGGTCGCACACGGGGGAACAATTTGAAAATTCGCAATCGAGTAAATCCTCCCGCCAACGTTTTTCACGATATACCATACCTCCCCTGTTCCCCTCCTCCTCCTCCTATCTCGCACCCTACCCCCACCCACGACCCCCACTACCCCACTAACCCCCGACTCACGACGATGATATATTTAACCATCTTTTTTCATTCTCTTTTTTTTTTTTTTTAGAGGAGGATTTTTTTATCCGACAACGAGAGCGAACGCAGAGAGCTATTCTGCACAAGAGCGCGGGGTGGGGATCGAGATTTTATTTATTTTTTTTTTTTTTATACATGCGGGGGATACATGTCTACGTATATCCATGTAGAAATATATATATATATATATATATATATATATATATATATATATATTTGTTAGGTGTTATAAACGTATGAAACGTCGTGCCATTTCGTATAGTTAGTCGTAGAAAATACGAGGATCCCAGTCAAATCGTAAACGTTTAATCGAGATTAAGAATGCGAGAGCTACGAATAATATCTGCGTTTCTCAACTTCGATCCTCTCCTATTTTGTACGACTGACTATCTCTCTCTCTCTCTTCCTCGCTCTCTCCTTCCATCCCTCCATTCATCCCTCCTATCCCTTCCTCCTTTGGCCGTTGGCTCCTCTCTATTACAGACGAACCATTAAATGCCTTTACGTCTCTCTATCGAACAGGATTACGATATTAAGCGCCGCAGTTGTGTTTCCGGAACGGTTTACTAATGCAAAGCTAACGTTACGTTCTCGTTCAACGCAATGAAAGAATGTGGATGGATGGGGAAACGAGAGGTAACGAGTGAAGTCGGGGATGGGGGAAAAGGGAAGATAGAAAAAAAAAAGAACAGAAAAAGAACCAACTTCCGAAGGAAAATTATCGTAACGAGTATCTCTGCGGAAAAATTGTTCACTTTTCGTCGAGGGTGTAGGAAAGGGGAAAAAAAAAAAAGTACTCGCACGTTGCGGATGGATCTCGGCGAGTCGTGAAATATTATCTCGTATGTTCTTTGTATTTTCATTTTTTTTTTTTTGTTATTATTATAATTTTTCTTGTTTTTTTTTTTTTTTTATGACAACGCACCGATCGATTCTAAACGCGCGAGAATTATCGTCATTGTTGTGTTGTCATTATTATCAGTAGTAGTAGTAATAGTAGTGGTATTTAATATTAGTATTAGTATTATTACTAAGAGACGAGGCATCGACGGAAGAAAAGAAAGGAAGAGTAGGAAGGAAAGGGAAAAAATAAAAATAACAAAATAAATTGGGAAGGTAGAAGCAAAGAGTCGCGTGGGATAGAGAAGGATGAAGAC
>OU964971.1:3361718-3404218 GCA_918808275.2 Dolichovespula sylvestris | reverse complement strand
AAAGCTAATAAATTGACGACACTCGATAATGGAGAAAAACAAAAAAGAAAAGTACATATTAATTAATTAAAATACATATTATTAAATATATATATATATATATATATATATATATATATATATATATATATATATATATATATATATGGGAAAAAGTAATACAAGCAAAAAAAGAAACGCATTATCGTCGTCCTCGTCCTCGTCGTCTTTATGGTTGTTACATAATTTCTCACGTCCGAGTGAATTACAATAACGTAAAACGGAATATGTAACAATTTGCATTTTTTTAAATCGAAACCATTCCGCATTACTAATAAAATAGATGTAGTTAAAGTTTGTGAAAAATTCGTTCGTAAGAAATTCTAACGTAACAAGCACTATTATTACACCACTTTCTTGCTCGTACATAGTTCTTCAGTTTCCCATTGCATGACCGTTAAACATTACCGTGCTGAAATATCACTGCTTACGAATTCGACCAAGAGGATAATACCTCTCAACTCGTTATGCGGTATTTTTTTTTTTTTTTTTTTTTTTTTTTTTATTTATGACTGGCAAAAATGACGATAGAGAGAGAGAGAGAGAGAAAATGAATGCCGTTTTTTTTATCAGCACCTAATCGCATTATTATTCGTACGGTCAATCTCTAGTCGGAAAACTCTCTTGCAAATTTCGATATCATAAACCCGGGATATGAAACTTTTTCCGCGCCGTCATTTTATCCAATTCCCAAAGTCACGTGAAAAACTAATTTATAAAAGCTTTCACGTTAGCGTTTAATAAATTTTTCGCAATTAAGCTTTATCCCATTTATCGTACGAATAACATCGTATTTTTTAATATTTCGATATATGTGTATTTGAAATTCTACATTTCTGTTAATATAAATTACTAATGGGAGGATATAGTGGAAATTTATTTGGGATGTAAAAGCAACAGAAGAGAGAGAGAGAGAGAGAGAGAGAGAGAGAGAGAGAGAGAGAGAGAGAGAGAGAGAGAGAGAAAGACTTTTTGGGCTTCAAAAACAACCTATCGAAAAAATATAAGAGCACGAATTTAATAAAATTAATATTAATGAAAGGACATAGTGGTACGATCAGCTCATATATTATTGTTAATATCAATCCATTGAGAATCTATAATATCAATGTTATAGGTTCTTTAAAAAAAGATGCACACAAAAATTGAAGAAAAAAATATATATAATAAACCACAAAATATATAATCGTTTATATGAATCGATTAAAATTAATACCTATGTCGCAGGTTCTTAAACATAATGCAAGGATAAATTTAGAAAAAAAAAGAAAAATAAATTAATAAAAAAGAAAAAATATTTTTTTCGATTAATATACATACATATATACATAATATAGTTCGTATCAATCCTCCGCCATTTAGTTTCTTAAAATAAGTGCGGATATAAATAAATTAAAAAAAAAAAAGAAAATACTTCCTTTCATTTGTCTTTTATTCTTTTTTGTTTATATTTTAAGTATAAACCCCTACTCAACGAAGATAAGCAATGTTCAAGGGAAAATGTCAACGACGAGTCAGACACGTAATTCTCGAACCGCACGGAAGACTCTCACCAAAATAAAGTAAACTCGACTATTCCTTTCGTTTCTTTTTTCTTTTTCTTTTTTTACACACGAAGACTAAATTGTTTTATCTTGAAGAAGAGGAAAGAAGAAGTAGAAGCAAAGAAAAGAAAAAGAAAAAGAGAAGATGGAATAGACTGTAGTACCATCTACAAGTGTATATAAAAAGTAGTGAATGGAGAGAGAAAGAGGATACGAATGAAGACGAAAGAAGGGACAAGTAAAAGAGAAAGAAAGAAGACAAACTAAAAAAAAAAAGATGGGGCTGAGGGAGGGGGTCTGGGTGGATGGGTCCACCAAGGACTTACTACTACGATAAATTTCGTTCCCTGTGGGACGGTCTAGGTATAATCGAGCAAATTCAATTCAACGAGACGGCGAAACGTGCCTCGACAAACTAACGGCATAAAAATATTCCACTAAATACCTGGGAAGGAAACATTTTATCTCGTTTTGGTCTACCAAAAGAGAGGAAAAGAGAGAGAGAGAGAGGGAGAGAGAGAGAGAGAGAGAGAGAGAGAAAGAGATAGAGACAGACATGCTTATACTTAACCTTCTTCGATCTTCCAACCGTTTAAAAAGGCGTCCGAAATATATTGTTAAAGATCTTAACAATAGTAATGAAAAAAAAAAATAAAAAAAAAATAAGAGAAAAAAAATTAGAAAAGAAAGAAATTTTCGATGGAAGATACAAACGATATGCATTATCAAAAAAAAAAAAAAAAAAAAGAAAAAAATACACGTCCTCTTGTCGTCCAGGAGGGAACGTCGTGTTCTACGACAAATGATAATGCAAGACGTCGGATCGTAGTCATATCGATGGTTGCGTGTAATAACTCGAGAAAATAGAGAGAGGATCTGAAAGAGGATATAGGTACTGTCCTCGGAAAAATCGTATTATACCCGGCCGAACATTCTCATTTCTTCGTCTTATACTTTTCCATTGTTCTCCTTTTTTAAACCCTCACTCGCGACCAACCCACTCACTTACCTACTCATCGACCTATATCCCATCCTTACCCATCCTCCAATCCCTTGTTCCCCAATTTTTTTTCCATCACTTTCTCTCTCTCTCTCTCTCTCTCTCTTTCTCTCTCTCTCTCTCTTTTCATTTCGGTCTCAAAACGATCTGTCAGATCCGTAAGATTTTCAGGCTGTTGGCACAAGCTACCCGATGTGTTGCGCGGCAAGAAAACGGAGATAGATGGATAAAGAAAAAAAGAAAGAGAGAGAGAGAGAGAGAGAGAGAGAGAGTAGGTAGAATCTGGGTGGAGGAAGAGGGAGGTAGGAAGAAGGATCGAAGACGAACACGCACGCGAATGCACCCGAGGGAATATCGAAGGGATGGAAAATTTATTTCCAGACGGTAATGGGGCCCCGACCGTAGCAGCTTTCGGCCCTGTGACGAAGTATCTTTCTGGTCGCACCTCTCTCTCTCTCTCTCTCTCTCTCCACGTTTGTGAAATCCCTTAAGGATTTTCCATCGGACGGTCGTTCTAATGTAACGTTAAAGAAGTGAGAAAGAAGAAATTAGAAAAAAAGAAGAGAAAACGGAATTGGATAACGTCCTTGGATCCCACACCAACTCCTGCAAGTGTCCCTCAATATATATATCGTATAATTCTCTTCAATTTTCAACAATAAACGAAAGATCAAAGGACGATAAAAAAAATTTAATCGTTTATCACGTCGAGAAACGTGTATACGTGTTCGTTTCGACAATTCAAGAGTTTCGTGGTTCGAATCGATCCGATCGATTTTATTTATTCGACGTACGTTTTACCGAAGAAATGAATGAATAAATGGAATATTAAAAAAAAAAAAAAAGAAAAAAG
Source organism: Dolichovespula sylvestris (assembly GCA_918808275.2). NCBI lineage: Eukaryota > Metazoa > Arthropoda > Insecta > Hymenoptera > Vespidae > Dolichovespula > Dolichovespula sylvestris. The sequence continues at coordinate 3,400,782 of OU964971.1, read as the reverse complement.
CCAAACGAGCGAAACTTGCATTCATATAAATATCATTACGAAACGAGAACGTTAGTGTGTAATATATTTGCCTGTGTCGACAATGAAAATAGAAATAAAAAAAAAAAAAAAAAAGAAAAGAAGAACAAAAAACACAAATTCCCAAAGAATTAGAAAATTTCTCTTAACGAGAGATATCGCAAATTTTCTTTTAAAAGCGCGTTTAAAAACGTTCGATCTAGAACAATTTAGTTACAATGTCGAATAAGTTTTTTCTTTATACATCTATACAAGTGGATGAGCTTCGTTAAATTGGGCGAAATAGATTAAACGTAATACACACATCCAAAAGGAAAACCTCTAACCTATAGGTGCATTCACCGAAAGCTACGTACACGCGTATGTGTGAGGGAAGTACAGTAAGAGTGATCACCATAGAGGTGACGTATTCTATGGTGTGCGGTAACAACGTTGGTGTTAAATTCGAAGATAGCTACGGAGTCGTAGTACTGAATTCTCTCTCTTTCTCCTTAACCACGACAATTGACTTTAATCGGACCAGAAAGTGAAATACAGAAAGAGAGAGAGAGAGAGAGAGAGAGAGAGTGAGAGAGACGGAAAGATGTATGTGGATTGCGATACAGTCATGGCTAAGCTTGGAGCAATAAAAGCACTCCCTCTCTCTCTCTCTCTCTCTCTCTCTCTCTCTCTCTCTCTCTCTCTTTCTGTCTCTCTTTCACTTATTGCGCGTCGGTAGCAATGCGCAACGAGCCACGACGACGAGAAATTCTTGCCACTACGAAACTACTACTACTACTACTACTACTACTACTACTATTACTACTACTCTCTCCAAAGAGCAAAACTCTCTTCTCCCATTCTCTAAAATCCTCTCACGTAGCATAGGGGGTGTAACATATATGTATAGCTATATATATATATGTGTGTGTGTATTTGTGAGAGAGAACGTGTTGGAAAGAAGAAAGAGAGAAACGCAAAGTGGTTCGAATGAGATTTTAGCGCCTCGTTACAACGTCGAATCGTAGAGAGCAAATGGCGTTATAACATTGCTGACCTTGTCGCCATTTCCCCTTCGTCTCTTTGTCGCGACAATGTTTTCTTATTCTTTTTTCTTTTTTTTTTCTGTTTACCCCAACGACGACCTCTTCCTTCAAGATCTCTCCTCTCTCTCTCTCTCTCTCTCTCTCTCTCTCTCTCTCTCTCTCTCTCTCTCTCTCGTTGTAAATGTGAGCTTCGATCGCTAAGATATTTTTTATTCTTATTTTCTATCGGACGTTATTTATCTCGTTATTCTTTTTCGTTCTCTCTTTCTCTCTCTTTCTCTCTACGTTGTAATTATTATTACGAGAAATCTCTTTGAAATCTCATACCTACGTACGTATCTTTAAATTCCTTTATCAACGATTATAAAGAAAATCCTTTCGATATCGAATAAAAAAATAATCGTAAATCTTTGTCACGCTTAGGATAATTTATGATAAAAGTCAACGACGTATGTATGTATGTATGTATGTATGTATGTATGTATGTATGTATGTATGTATGTATGTATGTATGTATGTACGTATGTATGTATGTATGTATGTATCGTTGAAACTCAAGAGAGATTGCAGAATAACGAGTTTCTTTTCTCGACGATTCACAATGTCTTGGACAACGTCGACGACGACGCTGTCGTTGTCGTCGTTTGTCGTCGTTGTCGTCGTTGTCGTGGCCACAAAATGCAACGTCACTCGGTCGCAATATCCACGTCGACCTACCGACGTAGTACAAGCCAAAAGTCTTTTCCCCTCTCTCTTTCTATCTTTTCTTGATGTCGCCAAGATTTTGGTCAGTTCTTGCCGAAGTTATAGAAAAAAAAAAAAGAAGAAGAAGAGAAAAGAAAGAAAGGAATAGTACGCCAGTGACGACGTTCGCGGTTATCAAAAGGGACGAGAAATATGTCTGCGGTCCAAATGCATTCTCTGCCAACATAACTAAGTACTTACTTACTTTATTTTCGTAGTTATTTCCTTACTTCCTTACTTACTTACTTTACTCACTTACGTCTTTATCATCCACCAATAGTTTTCTTTCCTTTTAAATGCGACATATGTAAGTACTTGCATATGTATGTTTCTTACGTGATATGCATACTTAAAATTAATTTCCGATATATTATTATTATTATTATTATTATTATTATTATTATTATTATTATTATTATTATTATTATATTTATTTTTATTATTATTATTATTATTATTATTATTATTATTATTATTATTGTTATTATTAATATTATTATTATTATTATTATTATTATTATTATTATTATTATTATTATTATTATTATTATTATTATTATTATTATTATTATTACAAAGAATAATCAAATATGTCCAGACCCGTATGTCTCTCTCTTTCTCTTTCTCCCTCCCTCTCTCTCTGTCTCTCTCAATCTTTCTTTCTATAGTCAACGCGAAAAATATATACGTATATATAGTTTTGCTTTGGTTCCAACGAGAAAACCGTTAATTAAATACAACGTTAAATATCGTTACTCAGTGTTACCGTTAATTATTAGGTTAATTAACGAACCAGGCGTACTTACACGATGGGCACATGAACGGCCATGCTCTTTCATTGTTCTTTTTTGTCGTTTATTTTTGTTACCGTTTCGTTTCGTTTGAATGTATCATCGTCATTCGAGATGCGTATTTGTTATAGATATATAAAATAATATTCTACCGTGCGTGTGGTAGACAAGTCATTAGTTCGATTAGTTTTATAATAAAATATCTCTGCGAATTTTTAGCTTTCTAGAGAATCAGCGCTTTATTTTTTTTTTCTTTCTCCTTTATATGATTATTATCATTATCATGATTATTATTATTATTATTATTATTATTATTATTATTATTATTATTATTATTATTATTATTATTATTATTATTCGTATTATTTGTATTATTATTATTATTATTATTGGATGTTTTTTTAGCAACATTCCCATGTCGTTGCGCACGTGTTGGATTATTTCTATGTCATATATAAACATACGTACATACAATATGTATATACTCACATACACGTATATATGTATGTATACATTTATGTATGTATTGTATGATATGTATAGAAACAAACTATACTGTTTTAGTCGGAAATTGGAAAATATTAATCAGCGCTAATAAATGTGACGAAGTCGAAAGAGCATTGGAAAAAGTGGTAACTCGTAATCATACACAAGTTCTGACCGAGAGACGAAGAGAAAGAAATATATATATATATATATATATATATATATATATATATATATATATATATACGGAGTAATTAAAATCGTACATGGAAAAAAATATTTTTCTCTATACATGACAGAAATATGTTTGCTTTAGTTTACGTACATACATTAGCAAAACGTTGTCTCATTTTCTTTAATACATGTATACACGGTTACAAAAATCATTTTCAGAAACATCATAATTTTCTCTCTCTCTCTTTCTCTCTCTATCTATCTATATCTATCTCTTTCTCTCTCTCTCTCTTTGTCTCCTTTTATTTTGTACGCATACATACACAAATATACATACATGTATAAATATATATATATATATTTTTTTTTATCTTTATAATCAACAAGTTTTATTTGATGTATTATCGATATTAATAATGCACATTTAATATCATTTTACGAAGGCAGATAATTATACATGAATCGAATCTTCATGTGGATATTACAGAGATATTCCGTTTATTCGAATTCCAAAGACTTTCAATGTTACAAAATTAAACGTCGATTATCGTACCACGAAAATTTGCAAATCGATAAAATATGTCGTCGTCCTGTCCAACGATATAATACGGGATATAATTTTCCAAAATGTTAATATCGAATCCGTTATTACATAATCGATGTATATACATAAGTACTTATGTATGTGTATATATATATATATATATATATATATATATAAATGTATATACATGTAAGTACATACGTATGGTACTTTCAATATGTATCCGTTTCATTTCGTTCGAATAAACGAGAAATTATATATCATCATATATGAAATTATATAAATACGTCAAACAAACTTACTATTTATTAAATCAAAATTATTATTTATAAAAAAAAAAAAGAGATCAAAAACTTTGCACCATCTTAATGAAACTTATTCGTGTTATTAGTAAAAGAACGATTAGTGTTTTCACACCATATTCTCTAGTACTATTACTACTACTACTACTACACACACACATGTAGAAAATAAACGAAACGTCGAAAAATTAAATAAATATACAAAAGTGAAATCGATTTAAATACGAGCTGCCTCTTGTGATAATACGCTGAAATAAAACGAATGATTAGGCGCACGTGCGTGTACGTGCGAAATACTGGCATACTTTTCACGCATGATAGAAACTCGAGAATTACTATAAAAAAGAAAAAATAAGATATACACATACCAAAGTAAAATCGTTCGTTACGCGGAAAATGAACATTCCAATCTTCTTCACGACCTTTACGTTCATTATTACACGTGGATAACGACGTTCTCTTCGTCTCTATTCTTTTATCAACGATAAAATATTAGGAAATAATTAGAGAGGATGATTTATTAGGAAAAAAAAAAAAAAAAGAAAAGATCGTACGACAGATCCAAACTCGTTCGCGGCTCAACTAAGACTGAATGGATCTTCGTATTTAATCTTACGTACGCGTAAATAAATAGGACGTCCCATTCCAAGAATCTTTCTCTTTCTCTTTTTGTCTTTCAATATCTTTGTTTATATTCTGAACAATCCTCACTATCCTTCCTAGTAACACATACATATCTTATATTTATTTATAACCTGAGAAGAGCGTGTCGTTGTTAGTTAACATATGTACGTTCTTAAACAAAAACGAATGACTGTTGTATCCTATATTCGCAGAAAATCATATTTTCGGTATCATTGGTAAATGAGAAAGATCAAAGAGAATAGGACGCGTGTGTCGCGTTCGTATCTTGATATACAAATACACACACACACACACACACAGATACGGATACAGATATATGTATGTATTATACGAGCTACATCATTGGTGATTACCCAGTAGCGTCATATCAACGCTTTTACTGGTTTTCGAGGATTCCATGAATGCTTTGATCATACGAACTATATATATATATATATATATATATATATATATATATATATATATCTTTATAAATGCTTGTTTAACGATAAAAAAAGAAACCATACACAGAAAAAAATTTCTTCCTTATATATCATCATCAACATTTTTACAAATTTATAGCCACCGAATCTTTTCTCGTTTTCCCCGAATACGTTTCTTCTTCCTTGGTTGATAAAAAGTGAATCGTTCCATTTCTAAAACGAACATTCGGTACGTACATATATATATAGCAGGACATAGGGATAGGTCGCGTATTCGTCGGCCATAATGTCGGGTGAGAAGGAGGGGGTGGGGGTAAAACATCGCAGCTATTCGCGCTATTCAAGCGCAACAGGTATTATTCTCTAACGTTAAACCTCTCGCACTCTCTCGCGGGCCTCATCGCTTTTCGAGCCGTGAAGTTACACGCTAAACGAGCTCGAGAATCGGAAATTTTTACAGAGAGCCGAAAATGGAAACGATTTTGTATCTATATATCCTACGTATGTATGTATGTATATACGCATATATCCATATAAAGATACATATATATATATATATATATATATATATATATATATATATATGTATATATATAGATCCTACGTGAACGAGATTTCGTATTACGTTTCGATGGTCAGAATGGTGCACGCTCGATTTTCGCGCAGCTTTCGCGGATGCTTACCACGTAAAATTCTGATTCGCGTTATACTTGTGCATTTGTTGCGTTACGAAAAAAAAAGAAGAAAAAAAAAGAATATATATATATATACATACTCGTTAATTGCGTTAAAACTTCTTATGTTTTTCTCTACGCGGCGAAAAGATATTCGAAGAAAGAAAAAGAAAAAAGGAAAGAGAAAAAAGAGAAAATTGTCCATATCTCGTTGTCCTTTTAAATTCGGTTCGAAAAAAATATTTTTTCCCTCTCTCTCTCTCTCTCTCTCTCTCTCTCTCTCTCACTCTCTCTCTTTCTCATTCTTTCTTTCGTATAATCGCGCAAAGCGTAAATAAAAGTAAAATATATCTATCCTTTATACGTACGGGAAATGCAAGTTCTAGCTTTTAGTCCCACGCGCGTCGATTTGCATGAACACACTTCTCTTTTAGGGGAGACGCATTCTACCGGAGGCTTGCGCATTACGCACAAATACTCAAAACACCTACATATGTACTTACTTACATAGACACACACGGATATATGTACATATTTATGTAGATAAGCGCGTGAATTCGTTCGCTCTTGTACTCTGTGAAATATAAAAAGAAACGCATATACTTATATACGCGAGATAGGTATCTTTACGTATACAAAAAAGATTATATATATATATATATATATATATATATATATATATATATATACATAAAAGTTGTGCAGTTTTTTAAAATAAAAAAAGAAAAACTCTAAAAAGTTACGACGATATTCGATTAGTTTTACGGATCATCGTTCTTACGAAACCCTACGTGATCTTGTTAATCGTCAAATCTTCAATTATTTTATCAAATTATAGAATTAAATAAATAAATAAATTTCTTCTTTTATTCGAATGATCGTCGTCCCATTTGTGGGATCGAATCTTTTCTCATTAACTTCGAATCAATACGCGAATTTTAGGATTTACGTATTTATAAAATATGCGTATTATATGTATATATATATACGTCTTACGAACGAATACACCTAATTTCACACACACACACACACACACACACACACACACACACATATATATATATATATATATATATATATATATATATCAAAAACACGAAGTAGTAGATTTGAAAAATCACGAGACATGATATGACAAATTACAATAATAACTCGATATTTCATATATTCTATTATATCCCTTAGACGGACTCTTAGTATTACAAAAAAAGAAAAAGTAAGAAAGAAAGAAATAATTTGTATCGATATCAAGAAAAGTTTCTTTTCCAACGATTTCATGGACAAAAGTTTAAGTTATTTTAATTTCACAAAATCTAATCCTAACATGAGAGAAATCCCAAGGAAAAGCAAAGGGGTTAAACGCCCAAGAGAAGCAGCTGAGCGTTCGACAATCTCGGAGACATTTTCGTTGGAATATACATAGCTTCCTATCTCTCTCTCTCTCTCTCTCTCTCCTACTCTCTTACACACAAACATAAATACATATATGCACAGAGAGAGAGAGAGAGAGAGAGAGAGAGAGAGAGAGAGAGAGTGAGAGATACATTCCCATCTATGTGGAAAGCAAGGAAAGCACAGAGAACTCGGACGTTCGCATCGTTATCCCGTATAGCTTGCAACGGCGGGCTCTAGTTAATTTGGTTGACAAGAGACTCCCTTGTAGGAAGCTTGCTTCCCTGATGCTGTTTGTTAGAAACCACTCCCCCTTTGCCGGCAAGCCATTTCTCTTATCTCCCATCATGGTCTAACAGAATAGTATTGACGTTTGACTTGTTCCGATATAAATAACATGACCTTTATTTATTAATACGATTTTATTTCTTAAGAAAAAACAATATAAAATATATATATATATATATATATATATATATATATATATTCGTATGTTCATACATATAGAATATATATATTTATATTTATTATTATTTATATTTATATAAAAAAAAGAATATATATATATATATACACACACACGATGTTGTTTAATCTCTCACGGTTTCTTTATCTCTTTCACGTCCTCTCAATTTTCATGTATCCCATGAATGTCTTCCCGATATAGTTACGATATTGTCATATCAAGAGGAAGAGAGAGAGAGAAAGAGAGAGAAACGAGCAGAAGCATAATATTTAATATGAAATTCGTAGTGGACTTCTCTTTTTCTTCTATTTTTTTGTTGCGACAGTATAAATAGAATACATAATAATGAACATGAATATCGATGGATATTGCAATGTTTATTTGTTTTTTTCTTTTTCTTCTTCTTCTCTTTTTCTTTTTCGCTCTTCGTTTCCTTTTTTTCTACCCCTTCCGTTCTTCTTTTTTTACCTTTCCCCTAAATATTAATTTATCATTGTTATATTTCTTTCTCTTTGCATGGATATATAAACATATATATGTTTATGTCTCTTACGTTTCTCGCATATTTTTATCATTATACAGTTTCGTTTAAATTACGAAAACGTTTTCTCTCGAAATAATTTATAATATAATATTTGCGTGTGGATGTTATTTCTCTCTGTGTACGTGTGCGTGCGTGTGGGCGATGTGTATGTATCGTTAAAGGTACAACTCAATGTAAATTATTAAACAAACATTATTTAATATTCAATGTTGTTAGGATTAGAATCTATGTATGTTGATAAAGAGAGAGAAAGAGAAAGATAGATAGAGATAGAGAGAGAGAGAGAGAGAGAGAGAGACAGCAAGAGAAAACATTTCTCATGAATTCGTGTCAAAGATGAAAAATTAACGCAGGAAGATCGGGCATTCTCTGTTACGAGTGACACGCAATGGACGCCTTGTGGTTAAGCGAATGGGAGGGTAAAGAGGAAATTAGGGTCAAAGGTCGCTCTTCTCTGAGCTTGTTTGTGCTTGACATACAGACTGGACGAACTCGTATATGCATCCACATAGGATGAATGCTGGGCTCAGACACAGGCGCATACACATAAGCGCCTGCGCATAGAGCCATGCCTACATACATACATACATACATACATACATACATATGCACATACACATACACACACGCGCGCGCGCGCGCGCATACATACATACATATACATGAAGACATACACACGTGCGCGCATATGTGCATGTAAAACCGCTATTACGTAGATGTCATCGGGAAGCGTGAATATTGATCGGAAAGGTCAAAGGAATTGATCCTGGAGTCCTTTAGAAGTTCCAGGCTAAACATTTATCAAATTGCGAAATGTTTCGCTTGTATTAAACTCGGTTCTCGCTTATTGGCACTATCGAGTTCTAACTTCTATGTATATATATATGTATATATAGGTCTTGTTTCTCAATATAGAAGATCATCATTCTCCTCTCGATATATTGTCGTAGCACCGTGATTTCGTTGATTTCTGTACTGTACTTACATTGCGTGACAATTTTATAGAGACATATAAGATACTAGGTCGATATCGAATGATAAAGAGAAAGAGAGAAAGAGAACGAGAGAGAGGGAGAGAGATAGATAGAGAAAGAGAGAGAGACAGGGAGATAGAGAGAAATTGCTATCATTAATTCCGTTTCAAATCGTAAAATCGGATTTGTACGAGTGCTTTTCTTTGAAAATCGTTCATAATTCTACGTTGATCATCAATTTGGATTAAACGAGAAATATGCTTTGTAGTACGTAATATATATATATATATATATATATATATATATATATATATATACATCGTCTTTAATCTATCTAGGTTTTTGCAAAGAAAAACGAAAAATCACTGATGGGATTTATTACTTCGGAAACAGAATATCCGAGATCAAAAGCTAGTCGTAAAGTACATGCAAGATAGCTGCGCCCGGTCCGATATTGCAATAAACTATTCAAACGGTTCATATACTCGCACACGTTAAATATATACACGCGCGCGCGTGGGCACACACACACACACACGTATACACTAGCATTGAATTAAGCCAGCGCTCGTTTCTCAGTCAAAATCGACGCTCACAGTTTACGTGCGAGTGCGTTTTGAAATCGATTCGCATTGTTCGACGAATGCAATGCCCGGGAAATCGGTTAAATCAATTATTTCGATATTTTAATTTGTTATAGGAAAATTTTGTCAATCGAATGAGAACCTTTACGAGATATACGATATCATCCATTTCTGACCTTCGAACGCGATAAATTAATATTACGTTAAAAATAATTTAATTTTCGTTGAAATGAATAAAGTAGAAAGGAGAGAAGAAAGAAAAATAAAGAAAAGAAAAAAGAAAACAAGGTATAATGTACAATTGATCGATGAAAAATATTTTATCTCCTTTGTTGCAGCGCCACCGCAGAAAGTCGAGATAAGTAGTCACATGTACAAGAAAAAAATGGATGGGAGCGGTCACTCGAGTAAGAAAAAAATCGAAGTAAAAGTTGGGGAATCGACGCGTTTGGAATGTGTCGTAAGATCGGCCAAACCGGCGGCCACGATAGTTTGGTATCGTGGAAACGTTCAAATCAAGGGCGGCGACACGAGTATAACGCCGATATCAATCGAGGGAGGTGAGTTGTAATTTTTATATTTATAATATTACGTAATATTATTTTATTAATATAAATACATGATATAACATACACATAAAACAATACACGTAAACATATAGGATATGTATATATAAAATATTTATATATATATATATATAATATTAATATTATATATAATTATATAAAATATTAATTGCGTTGGTTAACGTAGTGATAATTGAACATTGCAAAAAAAAAAAACAGAAAAGAAAAGGGAAAAGTACGAGACACATTCGTCAATTTTTTCTCATTTCGGTCTCATCGCCGAAATTCGACGCGAACAGCGGCGTTGTGTGAGGGGTAGGAAATGGGAGGGATTTGAAAAAAAAAAGATAGAGAGAGAGAGACAGAGAGATAGAGAGAGAAAGAAAGAGAGAAAGAGAGAGAGAGAGAGAGAGAGAGATAAAGGGACCTAAAAAAAAAAAGAATCGAAAGAATCGTCGGCTTAATTGAATTTTCCTTGTAGTGGCGATCGCTCGATCATCCGAAAATATCGATTATTCCGCTCGCGCGCACGTTCGATTAAAACGAGATAACGGGTGGATATCGGTAGGGCAATGCAATCACGGAGCAAACATCGATGTATTTTAGAATTAACGCCGTTTAAAACATTCCATGCTCGTTTCTCGTAATACGTACCTACATACGTGCTTTGGTTAAAACCTATAAACCATAACCTTTGTGGTAAATATATATATTACATGGATATACGTATTGTCGCATATGGAAACAAAGAAACCAACCCCCTATCCCCATCCCCACCTCCTCCGAGATCCGTCATAAACACGATCGATCTTACGGTTCTCTACGAGATTCTTTCTAAATCATCGAACGTGTGCTTAATCGTTGACATTAATTATGTAAATCGCGAGAATAACCGAGATGTAAATTACACTGATCCATTGTAAATAATGCCTAGAACTTACACATTTGTCCATTGTCTATTTGTCTACGTTAATATGCTTATAGCAATCGTTTCTCGTTAAAGTCGGAACATTATTAAAGATTATGATGGTTGAATAGGTTTTAAAGTTAATGATCGTAATAATTTATTAATGGGTAAAATCAAACAAGAAGCTCTTTCTTTCTTTTAAAATATATTTATATGTGTATATATATATATATATACATATATAATATTCACACACTCGCACACACTCACACACACACATGTACTGTATATATTGTACGTGTATACCGAAGTAATTAACTAACCTATCTAATTACGTACCACGTAAGTAGATACTTAAGAAAATATTAAGAGCCTCAGTAGCTTCATTCATATTGATTATCCTTTCAGACAAGGAGATGCTGAAGCCCGGTCTGATAACGAAGAAACTTCTCAAATACGATACTCACGGATCTATCACGATCGTCCCCACCGCCGACGATGATGAGATGGATTATACCTGCGAAGCCAATCATCCAGCAATTCCCATTAATCGTCCAATGCGGGCGACCATCAAACTCTCCGTTTTCTGTAAGTAAAGGCTCAGGCTCATCGCGAACATGAATGTTAATCGGAAAGATAAATGGAATCGTTCGAAAACTATAACGGCGGAATACATTTTCAAATGACTATTAAACGATACTCTTCGGGTAGTCTTTTTCTTTATATATATATTCTCTTCAATCAAAAAATATAACGGCCCGATAATAATTATTATACATTTACTTTTACACACAGATGTCTTTTTATGATTCGCATGATATATATGTGTGTGTATATATATATATATATATATATATATATATATATATATATATATGGTTAAAAAAGTTCCTAGTACGTCGTTTCAAAAATCAATTAGTACTCCTTTAACGAGAAGACCTTTTTAGACCGATCTTTTTTTCTTTTTTTTTTTTTTTGTAATTTTCCTCTTTTCAGATTCTAAAACTAGCCTGATTATAAGTCTAATAAGTTCGAAAGTGTAATTAATTTTTAAAATCATTTGAAAATCGTCTTTCCAGTTCAATCCGTGTAAAGTATTCTCGTTATAGCGCGGAAACGTGACGTGATATATATATATATATATTTATAAAAAGAAAAAGACTACTCGAAGAGCATCGTTTAATAGTCATTTATATACATACATAAATCTGTTAACCGTTATAATAGCAATATTTCAAATTTCCTTCGAAAACAATTTTAATAGACGACGAATAAAGTCTTTCTTTCATCTAACATCGATGTAACTATAAAAACGTTGTTGTATAAAAATTGTCGTAGTATAAAAATAAATAATAACATGCTTGTATATCATAGTATATGTCTAAATCATTTAATCCCTATAATCGAGATGTATTATTTCGTATGAAAATAAAATTATCCCATCGGAGAAATAAATTAGCTGAAAATTAATAATAATAATAAATTCATAACGCCATTGGACGTCGAGTAAATTAAATAATATTATTTTATTTAGTTTGTTATAAATGTATATGGATTAATGGATCGATCAATTCTGAGAAAATAATTAACTTACAGATCCACCGGGCATGCCATACATCGAGGGTTACACAGAGGGTGAAACCGTACAACGCGATCAACAAGTGGAGCTCACCTGTCGATCGAGGGGTGGAAATCCACCTGCCCAAATCGTTTGGTTTAGAAATGACCAACAAGTCACGACGGAATATCGTTCAGAAGGTAGCCTATCGGAGAGTATACTATCGTTCAAGGCTATGGCACAAGACGACAAGGCACGATACAGATGCGAGGTTTCGAATATCATGAGCGTTGAACCCATGAAAGTCCACGTTGACCTAACTGTACTTTGTAAGTATCAAATATATCCAAAGATGTCTTGCGTCATCGTAAACCTAACGTTGAAGAATAATAATAAATATAAATATGAATCAATAATTAAATATTAAATATAAATCATTTTTATAATTTATTAATATATAATATAATAAAATAATTTTTATTGATTTATTAAAATAAAAAAATAAATTTTTATAATTTTAATAAAATTTAATCCAATTGAAAGGTAAAATATATCGATTTAGGTAGCTTACAAATTCTTTTTTTTTTTATTATTATTATATTACTTATATAAATATGTAAATAAAATTATAGGTATAAAGTGAAACTTGTTAAAGTACAACTTTATACTTTAAAGGGACGTTAGTTCTGTTACACGAGCTAACATCCGTTATTATTTTCTGATCTTCAAGAAATATAATAAAATTTCAATAATAAATACAATATATATTTATATATGTATAAACGAGAAATCTTCTTAATTACGAGATAGTATTAATAAAATAACTTTTCAAAATGAGATATTGTCGTTGAGATAGAAAAAAAAAAAGGAGAAAAGAAAAGTAAAAAAGAAAAAAAAAGAAAAAATAGAATATGAAAGATAAAACATATTTCTATATCTAATCGTGAAAATTTTTGCAGTCGTACCAGCGGGCGTGATAATCACCGGACCGACCGAAGCAAAGGCAGGCGAACAAGTAGTGATTACTTGCACAACAGAGAACTCAAACCCACCGGCGGATATAAAGTGGTCGGTAGACGGTCGGAACTTTGAGAATAGCACGTCGAAAACAGAACCGGCGTCTCAGGGTGGTTGGATCACAACTTCGAATGTGACTTTCAGTATAAATCACAAGAGTAGAAGCATCGTTGTTATCTGCCACGCATCGAATGCGAAACTTGCTGAGAACGTAGTTGGCACACATACTATCAATGTCATCTGTGAGTATAATATATACATATATACGTACATAGATACATGCATATATATAGTATAAACATATATATGTATCTATGTATAAACCATTACCACAAGGTATATATATATATATATATGCATATACACGTACAAACTAACGTAATGAAATTTTCGTTCGATGAACTCGCGAACGATCAATTCGTCAACGCGCTTTAGTCGAGGTCCCCAAAGTTATTTTTACTTGATCCGATCGTTGATCTATGCTTATTCACGTGAAAAGGAAGTTCAACGAACTCTACGCTAAAGTATCAGAGAGAGAGAGAGAGAGAGAGAGAGAAATGGGGGTGTGACGGGAGGGGATCGACATGAGTCTCGATTTCAATGAATTTTTGAAAAGTTTTCCCAATGACGTACAATTTGTGATATTCTCGGAATCGTTCCTAGTGGCGTTACATCCGACACGCGTATATTTCGTTCAATATTGACGTAGACCACCCCACCCCACCTGCCCATCTCTTTCTTCGTCGTTCGAACATTTGTTAGAAGGTACAGTCAAACGAAATGAAAGGTCGGACATGGGTGGCTTGACCCCGACTGCTATACTACTCAAATCAGAGGTGAGACTATAATACAACAACAACAACAACAACAACAGACGGCGTTGTCTCCGAACGAGAATAATTTGTTCAAACGGTAGAATTCTGAATTAGGAAATACGATCGCCAATCTCTCTCTCTCTCTCTCTATCTCTATCTCTCTATCCCTCTCTCTCTCTATGTATATATATATATATATATATATATATATATATATATATATATATCACGTTCTAACCGCGAAGATTGATTTACCCAAACCGAAGGTAGGAATTTGCATCGGAAACTACGAGTACGATAATGCACTCTGTTGCATCGACATCGTGGCGTATCCGTTGCAGACAGAATCGTTAGGATGATTTATCTAATATTGATTCTTCACTTACCTAGCCCAATGAAAAGGAACGTCGAAATTATTTAACGCCTCGTTAATGCCCTTATTTTCAATGATCATTAGACTCGATCTTTCTTCTCTTTTTCTCTCTCTTTTTTTTTTTTCTTTTCCTTTCCGATCTATCTATAATCGCGAATACAAATAATCTAGATACAGTTTGATTCACGTTAAGAAACCTTCGCTTTAACTTGACCTATCCTTGTAATCGTCTCACGTATATTATTCAATTTATTTTCCGACGTATAATAAGAATTTCTAAGATAAACCGTAAATACCGTAAAATTTTCCAAGATGGATATTACTTCGTAATAGGGCATGTAGCGCGCGCGCTCGCGCTCGATCCTACTTTAGTTCGTTAAGAACGAACAAATGAGCTTTTTAATAATATAGGATATAATATACTGTCCGAAAAAAAAAAAGAAGTAATTTCGTATAACCTTTTGAAAATTTTCACGAGAATGCTACGTCATTTAGCGAGACAATACACCGGCCGTAGGGGAGGGGGAGGGAGGGAGGGAGGGGGGGGGGTGTGGCCGGACTACTAGGATGCGCAACGTGTACCGGAGAGCTACGCGTATTAACGGTATACGCTTTTTGATACGAACGCAAAAGGGAATGAAGATTAAAGCCGGCAACACACTTTGTTCTAGATCCACCCTCGAACCTCTTCGTCACTGGTTATGAAGAGGGTACAACCATAGACGCTGGAACGGTATTAAGACTTCAATGCACAGCCACCGCTGGTAATCCACTGGCAACTCTGACGTGGTATAAAAACGATAGAAAGGTATGCGATCCATGAGATTTATCGTCCGTCTCTCTCTCTCTCTCTCTCTCTCTCTCTCTCTCTCTCTCTCTCTCTCTCTCTCTTTCCGTTTGGCTCAAAAAGGATTTACAATTTTTATCCATTTATACGTTATATAACTTAATTGTTTGAAACATTTCAGATTCTCGGTACTTCTAGAACGAGAGACCAAGCAGTTTCCAGTGAACTGGCGATACTCGTTAACGCATCGGATAACAACGCCCACGTTAGATGCGAGGCAACCAATTCGGCGACCGAGATACCACTTATGAAGACACTGATATTGAGAGTGAATTGTACGTAGATATGATAATACGTTTCGCGTACCTAGATAATCGTAAATAACAAACGTATTCCCGATTAGCTACGTTATCAATCTTTGATAGCGCACGTCCTCGAAATAATTTCGAATTGTGCGCTCGGATAGCGCCAACTTGCCCGATAACTCTAACAGCTTTCATTTATACGAAATGAATAAGTTTCGACTCCCGAAGTAATATTGTATATTCTACGAAACGACGTGAATTGATGAAACGCATTTGTAATACTGTCTTAATAAGGAAAAAAAAAAAAAAAAAAAAAGAAATTCACGAATCACGCAAATTGTTTCAATCGAGCACAAATTTTCTCTGGGGGGTGTGTCTTACACCCCACCGATTGGGGCTTAATGTATACCCCATTTTATTTTGTATTTTTTATTATTTCTTATTACTTTTTTTTTTTTTTTTTTTTTTTTTTTTTTTTTTTTTTCCAGTTCCACCCGAGAAAGTGAAGATCACGCGAGACCCGCAGGATTTTCATGCGGGTCAGGAAGGTCGTATTATATGCGAATCGAGTAGTAGCAATCCCGCGGCCGAGATGTCATGGTGGAAGGGTGGAATATCAGTACCTTCGACGAAAAACGGTACCAAACCCGGTCTGCACGGTGGCTTTCTATCTTACGTGGAATTGTCATTGGATTTAACCGAGGAGATGAATTGCGAGGTTTACACCTGTCAAGCTAGAAACGCCCAAATGGAAAGATCGATACACGACGCTATAACGTTACACGTTTTATGTGAGTATACGAGTTAGATCTGATATCGGATATTATAAAGATTAATCAAACGAAGAGTATCCCTTTGTTGATCGTAATGTTAATTAATTAAAATATTACGTAAATGAAAACCAAAAACGTTTTGTGATCGTCCCATTGGATTACGATCAAACACGAATTTAGTACGAACGTTCATTAATATGCGTGTGTTTTCATCTTTCTCCTTTACTCTTTCTCTCTCTCTCTCTCTCTCTCTCTCTTAGACAAGCCGATATTCTCAGCACTGGATCCTTACGAATTAACCGGTATGGAAGGTGAACCATTCGTAATATCCGTATCGGCAACCGGAAATCCCAATATGATAACTTACACGTGGACGAGAGACGGTTTGCCATTAAGTAGTAGTGGTAAAAGGATAACCGCGCGTGGTCCAACGTTGAATATAACGAAATTGGAACGTTACGACGCTGGAACTTACACGTGCGAAGCCATCAACGAGGAAGGGACTACGTTTTATCCATTGAATTTGACCGTCCAATGTGAGCGAAAATTTCTTTTTTTTTTTTTTATTTTTTATTATTATTATTATCATCTCTAAAAGTTTCCTTTTTAAATATAACCACGATAACCACCATAATAAACCCCCTACCCTTCTCAAATCCCCCTATTAAGGGAACCCCTATTTTCTTTTTTCCCCGTTTTACTCCAATTTCTATACTTATATACGCTCGCGTGTTTATTTGTGTGTGTTTATCAAAGGTTATTATTTTTTTTCTTTGATTTTCTTTCTTCGGCTTAGATCCAGCGAAGATTTTACGAACGTCAACGTCCGGTACCGTGTATCCACCTGGAATCGAGGCTAAATTGTTTTGCGAGGTCGATGGTAGCCCGATAGGTGACGAATACGTGACCTGGCAGAAAGTAGGCTCTAATTCGGAATTACCAGGAAGATATTCAACGTCTTTTGCAAACAAAACGTCTTATCTACATATCGAGCATCCGGATCAGGAAGACGTTGGGGAATATCGGTGCAAAGTTAATAATGGAATTGGCAATGCCACGTCTAAACCGATTCTATTCATAACCAACTGTGAGTCGACAAATAATTTGTTTTTTCTTTAAATAAATAAAAATAAAAAATATATATATATATATGTTTGTACGATTAAAATAAATATCTTTTATATGTTCGTAAAAAAAAAAAAAAAAAAACAGTTAAACCGGAAATGATGAATACACCGCTTACGAGAAAGGCTGCGGCTAATAAAGGAATAAATGCGCCATTATATTGCAAAGCACGTGGATCCCCATTGCCACGTTTCACTTGGATTTTCAACGGGAGAACGTTATTGCCCAACGCGACAGAACACAAATATGGCATAACCCATAGCGACGTAAGTGATTAAATCATCTACCATATCAATAAATTAAGGATAGAATATAATCCATCTATTCGATAAATTATTTCTTTTTTTCATTTATTGTTTTTTTTTTTTTTCTATTTATATAATGACCGAAGATATATTATTTTTGATGCACGCACGAAGAATAAAAAAAAATAAAATAATAATAATAATAATAATAATAATAATAATAATAATAATAATAATAATAATCTTTATCTTTCCACTGGCTTAATATTTCAGTTGTCCGAATTAACGTCCGAGTCAACGTTGATGATATTCCACGTGAAGTCGCACGATTACGGGAAGTACGAATGTCGTGCGGAAAATAAAATGGGCCAATCGATCGATACAATACATTTGGACGTAACGTCGCCGCCCGACAAACCCTCTGACTTAGAGGTATACAACGTTACCCACGATTCGGTAACGTTGACCTGGAAAAGAGGATTCGATGGTGGCCTCCCGACGTCCTATCAAATAAGATGGAGACAGGCAGTGGATTACGAGAACCGTTACAGATATTTAGACGTTACACCGGGCGAATATAAAGCGGTAATAAGCGGCCTAACGCTCGGGACGTATTACGTTTTTAGCGTTAAAGCTATAAACGAAAAGGGCGAGAGCAGTTTCCTGCCCGATCTTGTCAAAGTTCAAACACTACGTAAGTCATTCCAACGTGGACGCTTTTATTCGATATTTACAACACATTTACCCGCTTTCTCTTCATTCAATCATTTCTCGTCTCTTTCATATTTTTTTTTTTTTTTTTTTTTTTTTTTAATAATAAAATTCGTCACAGAGCGCCGACAAATATAATTAACGCTCTCTTTATTAACGCATCGTTAGCCATAAACTGCTTTACGTGTTTTCGAATCATATAACGTGCCAGTGTGCGTCGATTAGATTTAGATATAGAAGCTTAATGTGTGAAATACGCTTGTCATTAAACCGTAGATATTTAGGTATGTACGTGCCACTACTACTACTACTACTACTAATATATATATATATATATATATATATATATATATATATATATATATATATATATACATATATCCAATCGCATACAATTCGCGTTCCACGATTCATAGATCATTTCGAAATGTTTCATATTGGGAACGGGATTATATCTCGTGTATATATATATATATATATATATATACACACGCTTCTGCGACTACTACGTTTAACTCGTATTAGGTACGATCAATCATTCGATAAATGTATGATCATTTTGTGTATTATCGAGTTAATCGGTTAATTACTAAACTATTCAACTTAAAGCTTAATTGCGATTCGTACTTTGTAACATGTTAACGTCTATGTCGATATCGAGCGACCAAAAAGTTTCAATCACTTCGCGAGTGTTCGAATAATCGCTTCGACAAAAAAAAAAAAAAAGAGGAAAAAGAAAGAAATCGTTAGATGGATATTTCGAGTCGCGTAAGGGATTAATAGTAGTAAGAATAAGAAAAGAAAGAGAAGGAGGAGGAGGAGGAGGAGGAAGCAAGAAGATGAAAAGATAGAGAGAGGGGGAGAGAAGGGAGAGAAAGAAAAATAAGACAAGGAATAAAAAGAAAGTATCGACGAATATTAAAACTAACACGTAGGCACATAATCATATTGCATGAGTAACAAATCGGGTGACGGGGCACATTGGCTTGGGTTACAGGCGAGGCGCCACCCACCGAGTTGACATCAAGCGAGATTAATTCCTCGTACATCATCGTGATAATCATCACTGTTTCTGCATCTGCTTGTCTACTCATTGCCGCGCCCATAGTCTTTGCTACATTAAAGTCGAAAAAGAAGGCACACCGTTCTGGTAAATATCGTTATAAGATTTGTTTTTTTTTTTTCTTTCTGATTTATCTCATAGGGCCGAATAACGTGGAAAACCTGCCAGACGTCCTCTTGGAAAGAGGGGATTTCCCAATGAATTATATCTATACGTTCGCAGCGACCTCCGCCATCTTTTTTATCGTTAATCTCTTCATCATGTTGTGGTACATTGTGCGAAA
Organism: Dolichovespula sylvestris; assembly: GCA_918808275.2. NCBI lineage: Eukaryota > Metazoa > Arthropoda > Insecta > Hymenoptera > Vespidae > Dolichovespula > Dolichovespula sylvestris. Next base: position 3,380,469 of record OU964971.1, on the reverse strand, counting down.
GCGAAATAAAGCTCGTAAGTTGATTATAGACGAAAGGAAGCCGGAGGTAAAGGAATTTAAACGAACAAAAAAAGAACGAACAAACAAATAAATACACCGACGAAAAAAAACGAGTGAAGAGGGGGTGAAAGGAAAGAAGGAAAGATCACAAAAGAAAACGATTAAATGAAAGCGAAAAAAAGGACACTAAAAAACACTAGATGTTATAATAAATAAATAAATATATATATATATATATATATATATATATATATATATTTATATCTTTATATATAAATATATATTTATATAAAGATTGACTTGATCGAAGCGTTTCTATCAGCTTCGAATATATTTGATAGACATTTATCGAAACACATGAGAATACTTCTAACGAACGAACAAACAAACAAACACACCAAACAGTCTAAATCTTAATTTAGAAACAAATGTAAAATCTTAATCGTTTTAATCGGGAAACGCGTTTGTACTAATCGCAGTTTAAACTAATTTTGACAGGATTAAACAAGTCGCAGACAGCCGATATGTATGCCCCATCGACCGTCAACGGTGACACTATGACCGGCGAATTAAGTTCCGTGTCCGATGAGAAGAGCGACGTTAACTTCGACGCTAATGATTACGTGGTCAGTGCCATCAGTCAATATGTTCTTAGTAACAAGTAATATCGGAGGGTAGGTTTGAGTTCTGTTAACACTTTTTCTTTTCCAACGTCTTTTAGTTTACACCCACGACCCGACCCCGACTTTAATCCTTATTACCCCCACCCTCACCCTCGACCACTTTGGCTTAAGCGTTGCTGCTTTAATATCTTACGTTTACGTAACGACGCACGATATTTACGAACTTTACTCGACACTTTCTTCGAAACTCCTACTTCACCTCCTCCTCCTCCTCCTCCTCCTCCTCCTTCTTGTCCTCCCCATTCACACCTCACCATTTCTACTCTCCTAACAATCGCTATCGATTAAATTCTAGTTAAAGTGAAAAAAAAAAAAGAGAAACAAACCCTCCCACGATGCTTAAAGTATTTCATATTTCTTTCATCCCGACTCGAATCCGTTACTAATGGAATTTCGAAAGTAGAAATCTTTTTTATACTCCTTGTTTGTTTATTCTTTTCATTTCCTTTTTATTTCTTTTTTTTTTTGTTTGTTTTTTGTTTTTTCATTTCCTCGTATTTTTTCTGCACGCGCGCGCGTATTAATGCATGTATTTTCATAATGGCCCGTTATCGATGATCGAATAAGAATAAAATTCCATTGCGTTATTTCCATTATTCGCGTATTATGTATACATTAATTATCGATAGTATCTAATTAATAAGGTCTATCGTAGATTAACAGAAAAAAAGCTATAAATCCTCCCCCCCCCCCTCTCTCCCTCTCTCTCTTTTTCTCTGTGTAGACGAAATTGTGCACCGAAGAGGGGAGAAGGGGGGGGGGGGTAGGGCGAGGGCGGCGGCGGGGGAAGAAAAAAAGTGAAAAAGAAATTAAAAAAAGAAAAGAAAAAGAAATAGAAAAAAAAAGGGTTGATTTAGAATGCACATAATGCATCGTAGAAACAATACGCTTGAAAATGTGAGCTTCCACGGAAAAGAAAGGAAAAGAAAAAGAGGAAGGAGGAAAGAGAACGAAAAAAAAAAAAAAAAGAAAAAAAGAAAAAAGAAAGAAAAAAAGCCGAGATAATACGTCCACAGTGTGTGTGTGTGTGTGTGTGTGTGTGTGTGTGTGTGTGTGGCGTGCGTGCGTGCGCGTTCCTCTCGTCACGCGACGAGAGAAGCCGCAGTGTTATCATTGTCCTCTCTTCTGATTTGCGCGTTCGCTTTTTACGAGAATACCCACATATCAGATTCCATATCCAATACTTTTTCTAGCTTTCTAGCTGTTATTATTATTTTTTTTTTTCCTAGTTTTTCCTTCACATTTGTTGCATTCATTTTTTCTGTTTCTTTCTTTTCTCTCTCTCTCTCTCTCTCTCTCTCTCTCTCTCTCTCTCTTATTTTTCTTCCTTTCTTTTCAATATAATGCACAGTATCAATCCGATCCTCTTGTTTCGACGCTGTAGCAAAATAACAGCTCTCCTCTCTGTTTAACGATAAGACTTCGTATGCTTTTGGGAAAAGAGAACGCTGTTTCTACACTTTGTAGAATGGGTAGAATACAACTGATAGAAACGAAAAGAAAAAGAGAGAAAAAAATATATATATATATATATAAATATATATATATTTCTTTCTCTCTCTCTCTCTCTCTCTCTCTCTCGTAGTGTATCAGAATGATAACGATGTCGTCGCGATCAGCAATTTTTCGATTCAACCCTTTCAACAACAAAAATAAAAGCAAAGAATAAAGCGAAGAAAGATAGAGAGATAGAGATATAGAGAGAAAGAGACGAAGAGTGTCATGCTGATACACCGCGTAATTGAGGGGAAAAGAAAAAATAATAATAATTCGAACTTTGGTAGGAGAATAACGCGTAGCAATGATTTCAATATAGGGGGAGGGGTATGCAATTAATCGTAAGAATACTTTTTTATTTTGCGTCACCTTTTGTAAGTACTAATCGTCTGATTCGTTCTTTTCTTCTTTTTTTTTTTTTTTTTTTTTTTTTTTTTACCTACTCCTTCCTCCCTTCCTTCTTTCCTTTCTCTCTTTCTCTCTTTCTTTTTCTTTTTTCTTTCTTTCTACGTCTGCACCATATCAGGACGAGGGACGAAAAACTGCAGCCAGTACATATTTAATCGATCAAACCATGCAGGATTTTGGGAAGGGTAGTTTAGAGATGCAGGTACATCATCAAGGAACTCTCGGTCGTCGAGGTAACCACGTGCCAGTAATGAGCATGGATTCGCCACCACAAAGAACAACAGCCAGTGGGACACTCTCGGGTGCGTCACCTACAACTGCTACTCGTCTCGACACTCTGCATAGGTGCCTAAAACCTCTCAAGTTTATCCGCTCTTGGTGTCTTCTCGTATCCGCTGGTCAGACTTATCCAGACTAAACATCTTCTCTAAGCAATCACGTTTTTTTTGTTTTTCTTTTTTTTTTTTTAATTCACGTTGGAAGATACGTAGAGTAACGTCGTTATGAACGCCGTACGGTATAATAAAATACGACATGCACAGAGGTTTATCTCGATATTTTCATGACGCGTCGTCAGTGAGAGAGTCTGGCCAGGTTGTAATAAACCTTCCTTAATTTTTTTTCTCTCTCTCTCTCTCTCTCTCCACCCCCACCCCCCAACCCCAACACCCCTCATTCAAATATGGATTTCATCTACGAACTTGTTAAATGATTATTAATTTATTGTGTATGCGCACAATTATATTTATCACGTTCTTTGAATTCCGATTTACATATCTACATATGTATATATATATATATGTATACATACACACACACACATATATATATATATATATATATATATATCCTTCATTTTTATCGAAAAGCATATACGCGTTTTTCATCATCTCATACGTTCGCATGAAAAATATTCAAGCAAGCTTGCTTAAAATTATGTAGTCTCTCGTATTATTATTATTGTTATTATCCACGTATTAACGATTAAGACATTTTATCGTCATTATATTACATGCCCTACTAATGCCATATTAGACTTCGAGAAAAAGATTACGGGGGAAGGAACGAAAGAGGGGGAATGAAAAAGAAAAAAAATGGGAAAACGACGACGACAACCAAAAAAAGAAAAAAAAAATGAAAGAGATAAAAAAAAGGCAAAGGGATAGAGAAATAGAGATACTACATATTGATAAAAGAAGAGAAATGACACAACGGCGGAGAAGGAGGAGGAGGAGGAGGAGGAGGAGGCACGCACGAGTCGACATATGCTTGCGAGGTTTTTTTGTTCTTCTGCATGCGTTTCGTTCGTACATGCTGTTATATATATATTTATAAATATATATCAATGCGTCGTACGACATAGAGAAAGGCAGAACGAGGAACGCATAAGGCACGCACCTTGGCAGAGCGTCATTTATTATATAGATATCCTAAGATCGCTTGGCCGAGCTTAAATCATATGAATGAATTAAATACCCCACCCCATCACCCCTTCGAAAAGAAACAAACCAACAAACAAACAAACAAACAAACGTACGAACGAACAGACAAGCACACACCTGATTGCCATTGTTTGCTTTCAACATACATACACCAACGTTCACTTTATTACACACACACATCGATCAACCAACCCTGGACCCCTCCCCACATAATCATAAGCTTTAGCGATCATCGATTCCAATATCTTCCTGAATATTAGTAAAAAAAAAAAAAAAAAAAAAGAAAAACAATAAATAAATAATTACCCGAACCCTTTTCTCTCTTTCTTTCTCTCCCTCCCCCAATTGGATCTTATAAAATCTTTTGTCGGATCTCTCATATCTATCGTTAAAAACGTTTACAGTTTCGAAGTCGAGTTACATCGGGAATCCAAGTCCTGCGCCGCCCAACGACGTAAGCTTCTACAGTGTGGAAATGGACAACGGCCGTTATATGGGATATGAGCCGAACTCGAGCCCGGCACCGACAATGGGCGATCCGGGCTCGGGCAATTATTATCCTACAATGCCAACGACAGGACACACGGGGGGCCAGCATGCGAGCGCTGGTGGAACGGGTACGTTGACGCGTACCAGAACTCTACCACGTCCTGTACCACCCCCGGATGTTACCGTAATGACGGCGGGTACGAAATCACTGATACCACCCTCGGTACCACCGCCCCCGGCTACGTTTGCACGTGCGAACAACAACGGTGCCCACAATCATGGTCACCCACTCTCAACGTTCACACCGACGCCGGCTTATTCCGACATTGACGGCCATCTTGTCTGAGGCTCACCGATATTCGGCCCAAGTTCGGTACGTGGTAAATACCATGCCGTACCTAGGGACGAAACGACACTGCCCGTAACCGAAAGAAGCACGCGACTTTAGGCACGGGCCTCTCAATAAATAAATATTGTTCATTAGTGGGAAGGAACTGAAGTTTTCGGTTATATAAGAAAGCAAAAGGAAAAGAGAACTTTGATTAAAAGGGACGTCGATTACATCGTTAATATCGAAGCAATGGATGATTATTACTACTACAACTACTACTACTACTATTACTACTATCGCTATTACTACTACTACTACTACTACTACTACTACTACTACTACTACTACTACTACTACTACTACTACTACTACTATTACTACAACTATCACCTACTACTACTACTACTACTACCACTACAACTACGTTGCTTCTACTCGCGTGTTACTTTCCTATGTTTACTCGGTTGTGCGCGATCGAACAGTTTTACCGGTTACGGTAAATCGTTATTTGATGACAGAGAGAGAAAGAGATCATTAAATTGTACTGATCCAAAGTGCAACAAATTATAATATCGGTGGTTTAATTAACTAAAAAAAGAAAAAAAAAAAGAAAAAAATATGTGGCTTACGTGTGTAAATAATGTGACGGTGGTGTTTTGGGCGTAGGAAAACTATATTTCGGATCGGATGGAACCCGAATACGATTATTATTATTATTGTCTTCAAGTATCATTTAAAAAGGACGAAGACGTGTTCGTGATACAATATGCGCGTGGACGATTAGATGTAGTTGCATTTGCATATCATAAAAATCGTTCGTGCTTTAATCGTCGATATCATCGAACTAGCCGGAGTCGTCGATCGTTACCGAGAAACTGGCATCCTGGACACGCTGCGTATGTGTGTATGCGTGTGTGTATGTATGTATGTATGTATGTATGTGTGTATGCATGTATGCGTGAACGTGTGACTTGTTTCGCGTGTGTGCGTCAACGTACGTATGTGTATGCGGTATGTTTATTCGTGTGTATGCGTGTGTTCAAACACGCTAATACGGATTCTTTATCTTCTCCGAGTGTAGTGATAGAACGAAACAAAACAAAACAAAAAAAAATATAATAAAAAAAAAGAACTTACTCAATTCGATCTCGACGATCGCTTACGTCATAATCTAGCAATCGTCGATATCGATATCACGGGAGTTTAATCATTAAAAAATTTTATAATATATTTACGTTCGATGATGCAACGTAATCGGGAGAACTCTTTTTTTCTTTTTTTTTTTGGCTGGCCGACTGGCTACCGTAAGAAGAAAGAAAGAAAGAAAGAAAGAAAGAAATAAATAAATAAAAAATAAAGAAAGAAAGAAAGAAAAAAGGAAGAAAGAAAAAAAGGAAAGAATTGAAGAAACATAATAGTTAAGGCGACAACGTCATTTTCAAAATCGTTCAATCGTGTATACGTAAACAAATCAAGGAAAAAACAAAAAAATAGTTTTTCTTCATCGACTTTTTGACGAAGATCGGCCTATTTTTTGCACGAATGGGTATCTTGAGACTCGTCATCTGAGATTCCCTAATCCCCCCACCCACCCACCCCCACCTCCCCACTCTACCACACAACAACCCATCTCAACACTCGCCCACATTCCTCTCGGTTTTTTCTTTTTAATTTTTTTTCTTCTTCTTCTTCTTTATCTTTTCTTTTTTTTTTTTTTTAACCTACTAAGAGATACTCTCGAAGAGACGTATTAATGATGGTGCTACCGTACCATAGAAATTGATATATATGTATCTGACTCTTTACGATCTGTCAGTGTACATGGATATGCCTACGCGTATCCGTCAGAAGGAGAAAACAATGACAAAAAACAAAAAGAAAAAAAAAAGAGAAAATATATCTACAATCTAGAAGATATATATCAAGCTTAAACGAACGATTTAAAATCTATTATCGATAAATATTCTCGTAATTGAATGAATCTATAATTGAGAAATACATTGAAAAATAAATTAAGACTGATCGTAAAGAGATCGAGATCTTTATTTTTTCATTTATACGAATGAAGTATACCTATTAATATCAAACTTATACAACGTGTATTGCGTTATAATGCAATTGCTTCGACGATACGTTTTTATCTACGTACGTACGTATGTATGTGTATGTGCATGCATGTATGAACATGCATGCATACCTACATGGAAAAACAAAAAAAAGAAAGAAAGAAAAAAAAAATAGGAAAAAGAACGAAAAGGAAGAAAGAATAAAGACAGCAACGAACAAGTTCACTTAGAAAGTTCGACTATAGATATATAAATGATCAGCGGTATTACATTTTACATGATTACGTTCGCAAGTAGATAACTAACTTACAGATTCTTATCATTAAATTACGATCTTTTATTTATTTCCTTTCGCACACAGCACACGCACATGTTCTCCTCTTTCCCCACACACCATACCACCACCACAACCGCCACCAACCATCCACTCCCTCCCCCCTCCGACGATAAGCATGTATATGTATGTAGCTAGTGAATTCGAATTAGCATAGGTATTACATTATTTTACCGTTATTTTAAGTTTATTATTATTATTATTATTATTATTATTATTATTATTATTATTATAATTATCATAGTTATTATTATCGATATTATTATATCACACATCGCACCCACGACTGTCTCTCATTAATAAGTTTACAATAGATTGAATTAATTATCGCTCGAGATCGTTTTATAATTAAGAAGTAACAGTACGGTCTTCACTGCCGATCCTGAAGTCAATATACAAAATATACATTATACATACATATTACCAATTATACATATACATATATATATATGTGTGTGCATATATGTATATGTATATAAATAATTGCACGATTATCTCTTGACAGTGTCTTGTAACTTACTTAGCCTTCTCGTTCTTTCTAATGAAACGAAACTACGTGTAAATCTTTAAAGAAAAATATTTGATATCTTTCGTAATATGTATGTATGTTAAATACGTTGTAGATTCTATTAATATAATTATTATTATTAATATTATTATTATTATTATTATTATTATTATTGTTATTATTATTATTATAATTATAAGAACAAACACCTTCGATCGTTCTCGTTCGATCGTTCTCGCTTATCATAAGCAAGAGGAAGAAGGAACAGAAAGAAGAAAAGAAGAGAGAAGGAAGGATAATAAAAAAAAAAAAACGAAAAGTAACGACGCGCGAGTTTCGCGCTTTTGAAAGTGTTTTTCTATTTCTTTTTTTTTTTTTTTTTCTTCCAACGAGGAACAGTTTGGCGTTTCCAACGTGTGTTTTTTAACCGTGACCGAACTGCGAGAACGAGTCGTCGTATTCCGAAGTAATGCCATTTCAGGAGGTAGCGAATGCGATAGTAAAAGACAAAAAAGAAAAGAAAAGGAAAGAAAACAGAGAGAGAAACGTTCGAATAAGATGGGAAAAAGTAAGAGTCGAAAGAGGGATAGGTAGATGGATAGTAACACATAGAGAGAGAGAGAGAGAGAGAGAGAGAGAGAGTGACGATCGAAAGCGCGTCGACGTTTTAAAAGGCATTTGAGAAATGGTGGCATTTGCCATGGCGGGGTGGATGGTTAGGGGGTGGGAGGGAATACATATATGGAACGATGCCGGAGGATTTTATTGGACACGAAACGTTCCATAAATTTAGCGACTGTAAGAGGTTTACGCTGGCTTTCGAATCATAATCGCCGCTCCTCTGACTGCCTGTAACAGATAAAAGGCTGAATCTTCCCCTACCTACCTACCTACCTACCTACCTACCTACCTACCTACCTAACCCTTTCCTGTTACACTTTTCACCCTGTTCCCTCGTACCCACCCCCTCTCCTCACCACCTCAAGTCTCCTACTCCTCTTATACATTTAACCTCCTTCCCTTTCACCCTTCCTCCCGCACTCACACCCACACCCACATGAACCCCGACCACGATCCGCCGTTTAACACGGTGAAAATATTTTCTCGTATTTTGCCGTCGCTTTCGCCTATATAATATAAAAGCGACCTACGGAATATAAAGGCACGACAAAAGACAAAGGTGGACCGATGACCGGGGGACGGGAGGTTGGAGGTGGGTTGTGGTGGCGCGGGGAAGGGGGCAGGGAGGGTAGTAGTTAACAAAAACAAAAACAAAAATACGGATATGGCGTCGAGCGATGATCGGTCTTCGACATAGTGATATCTTTTGAAAAAAGACAATAGCGTAATAATGTTTATTTTAGTTTGGTATACGATTGAGGAAAGCGAGTTTAGTTTAAGTAATTATTGATCGATAAGAGAACGTATATGGGAAGGATGGACGTGAGCGAAATAATGAAGGGAATGAAAAAAAAAAACGAAAAAGAAAAGAAAAAGGAAAAAGAGAAAGAAAGAAAAAGTAGAGAGAAAGAAAATGAACGGTAACGAAAGTAAAACCGAACGACGGATATTGTTTAACCTTTGCGTAATGACGAATAATAATGTATCTATGGTGACGTTTTATTTTTTTATTTTTTATGTTTTTTATTTTTTTCTCGAAATAGAAAAACGAACGTTCCAATATACTCCATTATTGTGGATATATCGTAAATATGTATGTATTATTAGCTCGCGTGTCGCGCGAACTGAAACTTTTTTAATATAATGGACATACATATTGATTAATTATGTATATCTATATATTATATTTTTGCATTTATTTCGATTAAAATATTTGTTATTTGATCTTGTATGTAAATATAATGGGAATAATCCTTAATGATGTTTAAAAAACGTGCGCACGTACACACTCACACACGAGCGCGCGCGCACACACACACACATCACGCATGCACGCACATACACACAGACAGACGGACAGGACAAACAGACATGAGAGAGAGAGAGAGAGAGAGAGAGAGAGAGAGAGGGAGAAAGAGAGAGACAAACAAGCAGATAATACTCAAAAAGTAATTCAAAATGGATCATATGAGGGTCTCATTATACCTAGGCTGTAATGATGGTACGATATACATACATACATAAATAGGTCATAATGTGATAGGTTACGCGTATAATTAGAAAAGAAAATAAATGAGGGGAAAATAAATGAGGGAAAAAATAATGGACAAAAAAATTAAAAAAAAAAGAAAAACAAAGAAAAGAACTTATTCGGATTATATTGGATAAAATGGAAGAGACAAAGCGCGTTTTTCCCCGTTCATGTTGGAAGCCTGAGATAGAAAGAAATAGAGAGAAAGAGAGAGAGAGAGAGAGAGAGAAACAGAAAGAGAAGGAAAAAGAAAGAGAGAGAGAGAGAGAGAAAGAGTAGTCGATATACATATATTTTTGAGAAAAAAAAATAAAAAAAAAAACAAAGTAAAAAGAAGACAAGAGAGGAGCGATACAGTAAAAAAGAAATTCGATACGTTTGGCCTATTATAAGATTATTATAAATTCATGCAACGCACAATGAATAATCGGATGGTAAAGTACTCGATGAAATGAAACCCAAACAGAAACGATATTTTTTCTTCCTTTTTTTTCACCATAATTTTCTGCAGACTGACGAAACAGAAAAAAAGAAATGAACAATGCAAGTAATATCTTATTGAAAAATAATGACCCCGCCCCTGTCTTTTTCTTTCTTTTTTTCTTTTTTTTTTTTTTTTTTTTATATATATCCTTAACGACGCGTTGTAGGCGTTCGAGAAAAGTAAACAAAAGAATGAAAAACGAAAAAGAAATAAAACGGTGTTCACGTACACGCGCACGCACAATTATATTACGAAACGCGAAAGTAATATGGCGCGAGAGTTGTTAAAAAATCTTTTGTCCCGTTGATTTCGTTCTTGTTGGATGATGACGACGTCATTGAATTTCCGTTGAAATTCGTATAATCCCGAGGAAGAAAGAAAATTTACAAAGTAATTATCATTTCTCGTTTGCGTATGTAAGAGAGAGAGAGAGAGAGAGGGGGGGGGGAAAGGAGATCAAAATGAAGAGGAAAAGAAAATAATAATAATAATAATCCGAAGGAAAAATTCGCTTGGTAAAAGAGAAACGAGGATTTAATTATTTTCATTTTACGAAACAAACACGTTATTGTTACAAACACCCACACACACACACACGCGTATGTATATGCATATGTAGATATGCAGATATGCAGTTACTTTACAAAACGAGCTCTTGTGCGTTTCATGTTTAAAAATCGTTTGAAAGTTTAACAAAAATGATGTTTCCTTATATGTAGCGTATTGCGCATTGTTATATTTACATGCAACGCCGTTAATTTGTTAACGTTAAATTCTACAAGCTTTGAAAAGAGAAGAGTAGAAGAGTAAAAATAAGAAGAAAACGAAGAAGAAGAGAAAAACGTAACAAACAAACAAATACAAATAAAAAAATAAATAAAAGGAAAACAAATGTGTGTTGTTGAAAGCGCTGTTTGCGATAGGGGAGAGCCGTCGGTTATCGGCTTAGACTGATGATATTAAAAAAATTCTCACACGTATATTGCGCTCAATTAGAGAAAAAGAGAGAGAGAGAGAGAGAGAGAGAGAGAGAGAGAGAGAGAAAGAGAAAGAGAAAGAGAAAAGAGAGAGAGAGAGAGAGTGAACATGTTCGCGCATGTAATTAAAAGGTTCTATTTAAATATACATGTTTTATATTTGTAACTAAACGAAACGACGAGAGAGAAAGAGAGAAGAGAGAGAGAGAGAGAGAGAGAGAGAGAGAGAGAGGAATAAAGGAATAATCATCTATACTTTAAAACGTATTACCTGAAGAGTTATAATAGACTATGTAATCTCCAAAGTATTTGCTCATCAAAGTGCTAGGTATGTTAGACGGACTGTTAATTCGTCCAAAATGGTACCTTGGAGATGGACATACCCACCATCTAACATGTACATTGTGTGTATGTATGTATATATATAATATATATATATATATATATATATATATATATATATACACACACACATATATACACATATATATAGACATATATATATATGTACGCATAAATACGATATTTGATATTTTACATAATATTAATAATAATAATATTAATAATAATAATAATAATAATAATAATAATAATAATAATAATAATAATAATAATAATAATAATAATTCGTAATTTTGTTGATTAATCTAAGACATAGTCAATCCTAATTATACAATCATCGAGATAACGCGGAGGGATAAGTTTAAATAAATTGATCGTGTTTTAACATTTGTATATATTGTACATAGCGCTTAGATAGTTATGAAAATAAAATATATAAACACAATGAATTATATCAAAAGTAATGAGAAAGAGAGAGAGAGAGAGAGAGAGAGAGAGAGAGAGAGAGAAAGGAGGAGGAGAGGGATGAGGATGAAGAGGAGAGAAAAGGATGGGGAATGGGGAAAGGGAAGAAAAATCTATACGGAATGATTCGCGCGAACGTGATTATCTGTATTGTCTGATATTAAAGATATTACATTCGTTGGTTAACCCGTCGACTTGGTGTAAAAAAGAAGAACAAAAAGAAGAAAGAGAAAAAAATAAATAAAACGTATACGTACGTACGTATGTAGATACATACATATGTAGATACATACATATGTGTATACGTATATATGTGAACGTTTATTTAAAGAAGATACAGAAATACGAAGATTCGATTCGATCGATCTTTTCTTTTTTTGTTTCTTTTTTTTTTTTTTTTTTTTTGATTTATCAATCCATTTGTGCGATCTACTTTTTACTTTTTCATTTTTTTTTTTCTTCGAACGCGAAAAAATATTTTTGTCTTTTACCGATAAAAACGTTCGCTCGAGTATAACGACGTGTGGAAAGAAAAGAGAAAAGTGAAGAAAGGAAAAAAGAGAGAGAAGGAGAGAACGAAAGATAGAAAAAAGGAAAGAAATGAAGAGCTTTTGTAATAGGTAATTGTTCTTATCAATTTTTTATTATTCCTTTTATATTATTCCATATCTCATCGGAGTTTGAGCGCGCGAACAACGGTGAAGTTAAAGAGAATATTTGCTGTATTTTCTTTTTTCGATTTTTACGAGCGCGCGAGGTGTTGTCTACGCGCCGTAAATCTAAAGAAGAATTAGAAAAAAGATAAATAAATAAATAAAAGCGAAGAAAAAGAAAATGGAAAAGCAAAGAAAAAGTACGAATACGAAGAATACGAAAGAGACGTAGAAGGCGAAGGATGAAGAAAAATACGAAGATAAAAAAAAAAAGAAAAGGAAAGGAAGATAATTATTGATATCGTAAATATCCGATCGATGTATCTAATCGTTCGAAGAAACTATCCGTTCCAAATTAACATTGCCAGTAATAAATCTTTACCGCATCAAAGCTTATCGTAAACGATACACACATACACACGCACACGCGCGCACACACACGCACACATAGAACAGACGAACAGTGAGAAACACACACCTATATACATACAGCACAAATAAGTGGTCCGCGTTTTTCTTTTTGTTTTGTTTTGTTTGTTTTACATTAAAAAATAAAAAAAGACACACAGAAAGTAATCGTAGCTCGTACGTGGCTATATATATATGCAAATACATATGTATATATAATTTGAACAATTACTATACTAACGGATTTGATGAAACGACAATGTTTATTGTCGCGTACGAGTACGAAAATTAGATTATCAAAGATTATGGACTAACTTTTGTTTACTATCATTAATCGTATCTTCTGACAAAACATACACACACACATTTAACAAACAAACTCATCCAGGAATATACATACATACAGTGACAGGCATCATAATATATGTTCGCTTCCGTTCATGTGCCAACTATAATTGATGTTTTTGATGTTCAATATACATACATACAAGATGTAAAAGAAAGCTCCTTAATCTGACACAATTTATGGTGTCGGTGTATCGTTAATATATTGTCAAATTGGCACTTAAATGTGCAATATTAAAAGCGATTATTATGCGAGTCAAAGAAAAAGAAAAAAAAAGAAACAGATAAAGGGAGGATATATGGGGTTTAAGATATAATAAGGGATGATGTGTAAAATATATTACTTAAGGAAACAATCATTATATCGTTTTTAAATATGAATGCCGCAACTTACCACGGCGTATTCGACGAAAAAAAAAGTAAATAATTAAATAAATGAATACAGAAAAGAAAGAAAGAAAGAAAGAAAGAACAAAACGAAAAAGAAAATAAAAAGCTCTCTTCAAAAGAAGAAAAAATACGACGAGAAAGACGAGAAAAGGATAAAATTAAAGATTATTAAAAATAAAGATAAAGAAGAAGACAAAGTAAATCATTATCATGATGGTGATGATGATGATTACGATGATGAGACAATGATGACAATGATGACAATGATGACAATGATTATAATTATGATGATGATGATGATGATGATGATGATGATGATGATGATACGAAGAAAAAAAAAGAAAATAGAACGATGTAAAATAATTAAAATATATTCACACAATTAGTATATATATATATATATATATATATATATATATATATATATATATATATATATATATTAATTAATTGTACATAATACATAGTATTTTTACATTCTAATTCTAAATTACATTTCCAATTCTAAATGGTATACATACATATTATTCTATGAGCTCCGCTTGTCCTCTATGTATTTGTTAAAGATTTGTTTTAAATGAAGAAGAAGAAGAAGAAACAAGTAAAAAAAAAAGTAAAAAACGACCGTTTTCGGTTATCTTCTCTCTCTTTGCGAGACAATTTTACACACGCAAGAAAAAAAACAAAACAAACAAAATAATGGGGAATGCACATTTACTACACGTATGCAATTGCATACGATAAAATAGTCGACACATTTTAACTATCTTTATGTCCACATCTTATACCTCGAACACCCCTCCCCCATCATCCCTACATCTTGCCCATCCTTCGACCCTCCCCTCACCACCACCACCACCACCATCATCCCATTAATCCATTAACAATCGAATCTATTGTGTGCCGTATTCACTGCACTCGCACAAGATTAAATAAACACACGCCTTGTGCCTTCATCGCACCATAATATTGTTAGAACATGTTCTTATATATAAATAATATGTAAGAAATTATTACGCGTATATGACCCGGATATTTTTATCGTACACTCTCTTGCACTAATACGTCGCGGATGGTGTACCCACGTTTTTTGGTGTTCACTTTTTTTTTAATTTTATTTTTATTTTTTATGACCTTATCGTAAAAAAGAAAATTTATCTCGCGATCGCACAAATGATAATCACATTCCAATCGACGGTAATGTTATCCCGTTGTTGATTATTCCTTTTTTCGTATAATTTTTTCTTTTTCTTTTTTTTTTTTGTTTTTCTTTTCCTTATCAAACATTCTTCAAGATTAAATAATTAAAACCTACAGATCCGAAACGTTGTCTGTTTCTCTTTTCTTTTCTTTTTCTTTTAATTTGTTTTATTTTTCCTTTTTCTTTTATTTTTTTTTTAATTTAATTTAATTCAATTCAAGCCCGTAAAGCGTAAACTCGCACATGAAACAAACGTTCATTCCGTTGATGTCATTCGCTAAAACGTTCGTATACTCTGTAAAGAAGAAGAAGAAGAAGAAGAAGAAGAAGAAAAAGAAAGAAAGAAAGATAAAAGAGGAGGAAAGAAAAAGGGAAGAAAATAAAATAGAAAAAAGAGGAAAAATCATGTGGTGATTTTAATGAGAGATCGCGATTAAGTTTGATAAAAATCTCCCCATAAGCGTATATATACATACATATGTATACATAAGGACAGAGCGAAGCTCAAAACACTAGTCCTTAATTTAAAACCAAAGTAAAAAAAAAAAAAAAGAAAGAAAGAAAAAAAAGATAAATAAATAAAAATGAACATTCTGTAGCATTTAAGAAGAGATCTCCCCTCTCCCTTCGTCCCTCCCCTCCTCCCAATTAACTTACATACACACCTGTGTGTCTATTACAGACATAATTATAATTAATAAATCAATCATTGTAATTAGATAAACGACTAACCGATAAGCGAATAGATAATGAAAACAAGATAAGAACACTCCTTTAATATGTATTATTTTGACGTATTTTAGTTGATTTTTCACTATCCGATTAAGATTTTACCTAGGAATTTTCGTCACATGTTAGATACGATAATTCTGCGTCTGTACATTGTTTTTCTATTGCAACAATTAAAAGTGATTGTCAACTTATACATAATTGCTTTTTTATCTTTCATCCCATATATACATATATGTAAATATGTGATGTGTATATATATATATATATATATATATATATATATATACATATATATATGTACTTACGTGTATTTGCATAGATAAACGATTATCTCTTATTTACGTTTCAATTTCAATAAATCGATCGATCGATCAACAAAGCCCAAAAAAAAAGATTGATTTCAAATTACATTGAAATCCTGTATTTCTATTCGTAAAACAAAAACATAAAATAGAAAAGTATAAAAGATTATAGGTCACGCATATTCATAGATATAGTGTGATTAGCGATTCATCTTATCTTCCATTCGACGACGAATTTCAATAAATATTCAAAGCATTCGCGTGTCAATGATTCAAACTTTAATACAATACGTCGTACAATCTCTTTGGAATGAATTGAAAAAACGAACACGCGTGTTTACTATAAATAAATATGTATATATATATATATATATATATATATATATATACAAACACACATATATATATATACATACATACATACATACATATATATATATATATATATATATATATATATATATATCCATGGAAAATAATGAACGAGATAAAAGACAAAAAAGTTATTGTTAAAAATAATAAAAAATAATATTTCCTGATTTTTAGCATCGACGAAAAAAAGGAACGAAAAAAAGTATCAAAAACGTTTCGTAAAACCTCGGAATAAAAACTAAAAAAAGTGAAATAAAAAAAAATACTTTTCGAGAAATTTCGTACTGCAAAATAAATAGAGATAAAAAAAATTAAAAATAAAATAAAATGAAAAAAAATTATAAAGAGAAAGTAATATATATATATATATATATATATATATATATATATATATATATATAAAATTTTCTTTCTTTTCATATATATACACGTAAAATCGCAAATTGATAGAAGCTCATCGTTAAACGACGATACGAATTTTTAACCTTGCCTTTATCTCCTACGTTTCAACCGCGATCTATATATATACGTATGCATGGAATGTGCAAACGATAGAATATAATCACTACGGCCATACCCGAGTTTGTCAATTTTTACGCAATATTTTTTTTCCAATCGTGGTATCGCAACGTGTGATGATATCGTTCGAGATGTTCAAAGTCGACGTACCGTTACGTACTACATACATATATATGTACATATATATATATATATATATATATATATATATATATATATATATATATACATTCACCAGATTCATCGTACGCGAGAGCAGCAATGAGAAACCAAAATAAGAACAAAAATAAAAAAAGAAAAGAAACGAATCGATGAATCGTATATTAATGAAAAAAAAAGAAAAAGAAAAGAAAAGAAAAAAAATTTCAAAACGATCGTAAATGATTATTATTAACCAACTTCCTCGTCGTAATTCACTCTACAGGAAATACAAAATGCGACCGCGTACATCCTCGAGGTACAAATAATCACCGGAAAAGCAGAACGTTTCCGTTATCGCATCTTTCGCATCTTGATTGAGTCCCATAAAATCAAATACAAAACGCGTCCTCTGCTCATCTCACTTTTTATCGACCTATCTACATAAATACATACATACATACATACATACATATATATATGTATATATATATATATATGTTTATATTTATAATTTTATTTATATATATTTATTATATTTATATATCAAAGTTTCTCAACATATAGGTTGGACGGTCGAATAATTAAAATATCAATAATTAATCTGCCATCTCCAATCGATGCCTTCTATTATCTTACGTCAATGAGCGAATTGTCGATTAATTTGTATAAGTGGATGTTTTGAAGAAAAGAAGAAAAAAAGAACGATGAAAAAGAAAAAATTTCCCATCTCGATTACCCTGATAACATGAGCGATAACGTACGACTATCTCTTAAATAATTAATACGCTGTGTTATTCGATACAATTATTTGAAATAATAATCCATCAAGGTAAAATAATATAAACGAAAGCGCGAGCGAACGGAATGAAATATTATAATGATTACGGTCACGTTGCCATCGCGAACAAATTTATTCGATTGCCGGTGACATCATTGTTAACAAATTTATTGGGTCGCACGGCATAAAGATTGAGAAACGTTGATCTATACGGTAAACAGACGTACCATGAGATATATTGTCGACTTTTCTCTTTTTCCGATAAAAAAAAAAAAAAAAGAAAAAGAAATAAAAAAGAAAAAACAGGAAGAAATAGAACAAGAAAGAGCATTAAAAGAAATTTATGTATATGAACGTGTAAATAATATTATTAGTGACAATAAAAATGCAATAAGATTCAACGAATATATATGCATGTACACACATACACACACACACACACACGCACGCGAACACATATCGCATAAATTTATAAATTTAATTTCGATTGATAGAAAAACGTTTTGAATTGCGCAAAAAAGAAACAAAAATCAATGAAAAAGAAGCTAAGAATTTTTTCAAAAACCAACCTAGCGTACCGACGTACATACTTGCAGTCGTTCAAAGACAAAAGAAAAAGAAAAAAGGAAGAAAAAGCGAAGAAAAAACGGAGAAAAAAGAAAAATATATATATATATATATTAAAGGACGAGATAAAAGAAAACAGGTTACTACTTACTTTCGTTGCATCAT
>OU964971.1:3320005-3357505 GCA_918808275.2 Dolichovespula sylvestris | reverse complement strand
ATTTTTATAGTATTTTACGTATAAATGAACAATACCGTGGTACAGTATACAGTAGTGCTGTATTTGGGTTGCGTCTACTGGTATAATAATATTGGATTGATAAATGTAGTATAATGTCGAAATTCGCAGTGTTTTATTTGTAAACAAACAACACTGCGGCATAGTAGACATTGGTTTGGAATTTGCAGTGTTTTATATGTAAATAAACGACACTGCGATATATAATACCGTAGAATGGTATTGGCATGGATAATAATAAGTAATTTTGAAGGATAAACTCGATTCAATGAATCATCACCGAATATGCAATATCGTTTATTTATTAGATACAAAATGATTTAGAATGAAAATTTCGATATTACTCATTGGCCAAACATAATAGGATATTTTGTTCTCAACCCCCGTTGATAATCAATCAGTTAAATCGATTCATTCGAGTCGGCTATTTATGTCGGCTATTTATTACTGTAATCCGTATACGTCGATCTTTGGACCGCATGTATCGACGACGACGATAAAAAAAAAAAAGAATTACATTGAACTCGGGATACTTTATTGTTTCTATTAATGAAGATCGTATGGTAACGCGCAATAACGTTGTATTGACTTTCTTCTTTTTCCTATAACAGGAAAAGTTGTTATTACCGGAAAAAAAAAATAAATAAAAAAATCAAGGTTTCACAAATTATAAGAATCTTTAATATGACCGATGAAAGTGGTAATTTAATGTTACTATTAAAAAAAAAAAAAACGAAAAAAATTGATTTCCAAGGAAACGACTCGTTGTTAATTGCTAATAGTAATTACGATTAAAAATGGCAGTATTATTAATTGCAATTTCTTTCTTTTTTCTTTTTGAAACTCGTACTTGTTCATACGGTCGGATCCGTTACGAAAGGCCCTATAAAAACGGTACAGGTAAAAACATTGAGAGGAAAAAAAAAGGAAAAAAAATTCCTATGAAACGTTACTCGAAAAAATCGAAAGAAAAAGAAAATAAAAAATACGTACGTCACTGCTTCTCCTTTTTTTTACGTTTGGAGGGTCATTTAACGCGA
Source organism: Dolichovespula sylvestris (assembly GCA_918808275.2). Lineage (NCBI taxonomy): Eukaryota > Metazoa > Arthropoda > Insecta > Hymenoptera > Vespidae > Dolichovespula > Dolichovespula sylvestris. The sequence goes on along the minus strand of OU964971.1, from coordinate 3,356,447 downwards.
AGAGAAGCGCAATCTGTATCAATGAAAGGAATAAAAGTCGATTTTGTACTATTCCGAACATTTTATCGCTTTTAACGTAACGCGTAATAAATTTTTAACAGGCGTAAAAAGAAGAAAAATAAATACGCCTGGAAAAACCGAGGATATTTTTTTTTTCCTCTTTAATTTGTTTCTTTTCGTTTTTTTTTTTCTTTTTCAAAATTTAACTCTCCCCGAGATACGCGGTCTTTCGTTATTGCATCGACAGCGAGAGAGAAAAGGGGGGAGAGAGAGAGAGAGAGAGAGAGAGAGAGAGAGAGAGAGAGAGAGAGAGAGAGAGAGAGAGAGAGAGAGAGAGAGAGAGAGTAGCAATGGCTATGGCAGTCTATGCGTGATGCGGATACATTCATCATACTTACTTGGCAAAAGCGTGCTCTGCTTCACGAGCATGTACGTCGGCTCCACTTAAGAGGTTAAACTATATACATACCCTTTAAAGAGCGCACTGTTTTCTATCTGGTAAATGTCGAGTGTCGTCCTCCCCCGGGTGCATATATGTTCGTGTAAAATACAAGGTGATTCAAACAACCATAAAACAAGCCCTACCTATCTTCCTTTTTCTTTTTTTTTTTTTTTTTTCTTTTTCTTTTCTTATTTTGGCGAGTTGAAGTTAGAAAAAAAATGTTAAAGGGGGAAAATATACGAATGATGGTGATTCTAGATGGATTACGTCTGCCATTATACATGTGTGTGTGTGTGTGTGTGTTTTTTTTTTCTTTTTATTGCGCGAGTGCCATAATGCACATACATTTTTTAGTTGCATCGTAAGTAATATATACATATATTTATTTTTCTTTCCTTTTTTTTTGTCATGAATTCCTTTTCTTGTTCTTCTCTTTATTTTTCTTTTTTCTTGCACACGTCGAAAAATAATTAGTCAGCGTGTTATTTGGAAATGACGCTTGATGTGATTCATTTATGCAACCGCAATAAGCGATATGTTTTTTTCTTTGTGCTTGCGTAGAAATTAGAAAACAAATCTTAGAGTAAAGAGACGAATGGATAGCAAAGAGTTCGATGTTAATTACGTATATTTACGACCATTATGTACATATTTTCTTTTTATACATACTTGCAAAGAAAAAAAAGGGAAAAGAAAATATTTTCGTGAGTGTATATGTAGTCAACATAGAACCGTTCATCTTCTTTTCCTCTCTTCTAACATTTATTTTTCCTAATTTCAAATCAACAAAAAAGGGTAAAAAAAGGAAAGAAAAAGAAAATATAGATACGACTTGTTACGATTATTTGAATCACTATATATAGGCTTGAAAATCAGTATCCTTTTCTCCTTTCAGTTCGTTTCTGTGTGTGCGCGTGCGTGTATTTGTGTTTGTCTATTACATACGTACGTACACAACTCGAAAGACTCTGGCTGCGTCTCTCGAAACAAATATGGCGGTAATGTAAACAAGCGGGAGACTCGTTCTTTTTTTTTTTTAATTTTATCCCTCCCCCTACCCCCCAAATTAAATGAAACGTAAATTTTTTTATTTTCGTCATTTCTTTAATGCATTATGATATTTAACGTCTTCGGTTTTTTTTTTTTTTTTTTTTTTTTTTTTTTTTTTTTTTTTTTTTTTAATTTACCCAACGAATATTATTTCTAAATTAGATATGAGAAAATCATGTCGATTGGGCGTGTAAATTTGTAGATGATCTATTATCTAGGCCGTCGTCAGTGAAGCGTCCGGAAAAGGCGCCAACAAGTCGTCGCGACGCCATTATCGGCGCCCGTACGATGTCGATATATATACACACACAAATAGTAACGTAGTTACTTCGTAACGTCCTTGTCTTTATCTCTTTTATTTCTTCTTTTTCTCTCTCCTTTCTCGAAGATCGTTCTCTTTATTCCACGCTTTAAATAACGAAATAACAAAGCTTTTACATGCGAGAACAAAAAAATTGCATTTCTTAATGGTCGAACGAAGAGGAACGAAATTATTTTTTGCAACCATTTTCTGCTTTCTTCCTTTAAATTTCCTTCAATCGTTCGAGCCCTTTAGATGTTTCTTTTTTTTTTTTTTGTTTTCTTTCCCCATGTCAACGTCCTCGCAGCTGAATTTTTGACGTCTCGATGGACGAACGAGAAGAAGAGGATAATTAATTCGTCGATCACGTTGATGTTGTTTTATTAAATTAACGAATAAAAATGATCGACGTCGCAATAAAAAAGAAAAAAAAATTATTGTTTCTGTCGATTCGAAGATTACACGCGTAGTTTTATAAAGACAAATTTTGTATTGTCGTGTTCATCGAAATAAATAAACAAAATAAATAAATAAACAAAGAAAGAAAAATTATGTTCGAACGAATACGACAGATCGTGATTTTTAATTAAAAATGTTTTCTTTTTTTTTTCATTTCTTTTTATATTTTACTGATTCCAGAGAGAGAGAGAGAGAGAGAGAGAGAGAGAGAGAGAGGGAAGTCAGGTCGTAATCGAACGAGTCGACGTCGTTTCAATTAATAATCAACACGAGTTACGAATAAATAGCAATTGATTACGTCAGAAAAAAGGAACGAAATAAGGAGAAAAGAAAAGGGAAACGAGTGAGTTGGTTTATTTATTTTTTTGTCTTCTTCTATTCTTCTCCGTCTTTTTCATCTTCTTCTTAAAAATTTTTAAATATCGCTCGGCCCACTTTTAGAACGCTTACTTACGAAGTAGAGTTAACTCACTATCTCGTTTAAATAACACCTAAAATATGATGCACGTCCGCTCCCTTTCCTGTTATTCCCGCTCGTGTTCGTTCGCATGCAAACCAGACGATGCGTGAAAGTGTTTATTACCCACACGGTACAACGTATCGCACGTCTCTTTCATTTCATATGCAGGCCTCTCTTTGGTCTCTCTCTCTCTCTCTCTCCCCTTTTTTCTCTATCACTTTTAATTGTAAAACATGTTGCGTGTCTTACGTGACGTCAAGATCATTAGAGTTTTAATATTTCGACTTGGTAGTTCGTGTAGAACGAATTAACGATACCACACTTAATCGTACATTTCCTTTCGTCCATTTCATAATCATTTTTTTTACCGAACTTTTATTTTATAAAATTTATTTAAAAAGAAAAAAGAATATATATGTGTGTGTGTGTGTGTGTGTGTGTGTGTGTGTGTATGTGTGTAATATTTATTTTTAATTATATAAAATATATTTATAATATTTATTTGAAATAATGACCGTGAAATGATATTAAATAAAAATTGCAAAAAATTTTGTTAATACTTTTATGCACCGACCTAGTATTGTAGCATAAACGTTCTAAATTAAAATGAGAGAAAGAGAACAGAAGAGTTTCTTATCTTCTATTTACTTCAACGTTATTGTTTTATTTTCTTACTTACTTACTTACTTACTTACTTATTTGAATTCGATCTAAAAAGAATTTCCTTTAACCAGGGAGATCGTATTCCTTGTTGGAGATAGTCGCAATGGCCACATTATCATTACGGATCTCCATTCCGGAGAAAAATGCAACGAAGATGATGCAGTTTGATCCAAGTACGTCGGTCTACGACGCCTGCCGTATAATAAGAGAAAAATTAGCGGAGGCCAGTAATATGGGACAACGTGAGTATAATTTATTTACTTTCTCTCGGTTTTGTATCTCTTTCTCTACTAACACCCTCACCCTCCCCACCCATCAATCCAATCAATCACCCACCCCATCAATTCTTTCCCATTTATCGTCAATGGGAAGACAATTAATCGTTATCGATTGTTTTCACTTATACTTATTATCACTTATACTTAATTTATCTTTTTAACTTTGTTTTATATTTAGCTAAGGATTACGGACTTTTTTTTGCCGACGAGGACGTAAAGAAAGGCGTTTGGCTCGAACCGGTTAGGAATCTCGATTATTATATCTTAAGAAACGGCGATCTTTTGGAATATCGTCGTAAGCTACGTACGTTGAGAGTAAGAATGTTGGATGGCACATTGAAAACATTGTTGGTAGACGACAGTCAACCTGTCGCCAATCTTATGGTAGTTATATGCACGAAGATCGGAATTACAAATCACGACGAGTATTCCCTCGTACGCGAGCTCGTGGACGAGGAAACGGAAAATCAAAAACCCGGTAACTTTGGTACTCTAACGTTGAAGAGGAGAAAGGAGGACAAGGGTGAGAGGGATGCCAAGATGGACCAACTGAGGAAGAAACTTAAGACCGATGACGAGGGTAATTTAAATATCTAATTTCCTTGCTTTACTTTAAAATCAAAACGAAGGAAAAAAAAAATAGAGAAAAGAAATAAATTAAGAAGGAGGGAAAAAAGACAGGAGATAACAAAAAATAAACATTTCCCCAATTAATTCACGCTGTTCGATATTTCCCAGTTAATTGGATAGATCCGAGTAAGACATTGCGGGAGCAAGGGATCGACGAATCGGAAACCGTATTGTTAAGAAGAAAATTTTTCTTCTCCGATCAGAACATCGACAGTCGCGATCCGGTGCAATTGTCGCTTTTGTATGTACAAGCGAGGGATGCAATTTTGGACGGTACGCATCCTGTTACACAAGAGAAAGCTTGCACGTTCGCCGGTATACAATGCCAAATACAATTCGGCGATCATAAGGAGGACAAACACAAGCCAGGTTTTTTGGAGTACGTTTCCACCCAACCCCGCCCCCACCCTTCCTCCCCCATAGATTTTAATATAATAATTTTTCTTTTTTTTTTTTTTCTTTTTATAATCGTGATAATGAAAAAAAAAAAAAAATAAAAATAATGTCTTATCGTATCGTTTATTCTATCGCAAACAGCCTGAAAGAATTCTTACCGCAGTCTTACGTGAAAGTGAAGGGTATAGAGAAGAAGGTATTTGCCGAGCACAAGAAACACGTTGGCCTCTCCGAACTCGATGCAAAAGTTTTATACACGAAAACGGCCAGATCATTGAGCACTTACGGCGTCACGTTTTTCTTGGTCAAGGAAAAGATGAAGGGTAAGAATAAATTGGTACCGAGATTGCTCGGCGTAACGAAGGATTCGGTATTGCGATTGGACGAGAAAACCAAAGAGATATTAAAAACTTGGCCATTGACGACCGTCCGTCGTTGGGGAGCATCGCCCAACACGTTTACCCTCGATTTTGGCGATTATTCCGATCAATATTACAGCGTACAAACTACCGAGGCTGAACAAATCTTACAGCTCATAGCCGGTTATATAGATATTATATTGAAAAAGCAAAAGGGTAAAGATCATTTCGGTATAGAGGGCGACGAAGGATCAACCATGGTCGAGGACAGCGTGTCTCCGTTAAAGTAAGTAACCCGGCAAAATTTTATTTTCATTCAAATATATCACTGATGCGATAATATGTTATTGCGAGAAGGGACTTCCTTCTTTGATATTTAAAAGGTGTATCATAATTGATATTAAAAGGAAAGAGAGAGAGAGAGAGAGAGAGAGAGAGAGAGAGAGAGAAGAATAAAAGATAAAAGAAAAGAAATTAGCAAGATTTATGTCATAATTGACTATGATTGGTCGATGGGTATAAGGTGATCGTAGTGATCTCTCTCTCTCTCTCTCTCTCTCTCGCATCACTTCGTTGATTTAACTCGACGAGCGAGAACGCTTTTGTCGTTCGTACAATATTAGAAAATGGAACAGTTTTTGAGAGAACAACGGCGCGAACACGAAAAGTGGCTTATTTCTAACGCTATGAAAAAGTACGAAGCTTTGAAATTCGACGTGATTTTATTATACATTTAATATTTTTGTTTCTTTACCCTTTTTTTTTCTCGTTAGAGCAACAATTATGCAACACGAGACTAGTAACGTTGGAAAGGGAAATGTTGAAGCCGTTTCCGTCGCAATACCCGCAGTTATAAGAGCAGGTGGTGATGGTAAGTCGATTAAATATAATTATATACATCGTCGAAAGTCGTTGAACGCAATCGATGTCATAGTTAGAGAAATTAGAATGAATCACTTCAATTTTAATAATTAAATTTATTTTCTTAGCGAGAGAGAGAAAGAGAGATAGAATGAGAGCGAGAGCGAGAGAGAGAGAGAGAGAGAGACATGTTATATTTATGATTTTTAATACCGAAACTTTTAAACCAGTGAACAAAGAATTATTAAAATTGCACGTTCCATATATTTCGATATTATTTATTATAAAATTCATATTATTATTTTGTATATACATGTACGGCTTTTATTGTGTATGCATATATATATATATATATATATATATATATATATATATGTGTATATATATATATGTATGTATATATTTAGTCATTGGTTATTCTCAGTTACAATAGCTTTTTGTAAATGGCTTCATAAGTAACTTTTTCTTAGTAGTTTCCAAAAAAAAAAAGTAACACCAAGTTTTCGGTTTTCTCTCCTCTTTTTTCTTCTTTGTTTGATTTTTCTTTTTTTTTTTTTATTTTTTCTTTTTATTATACTTTTCTTTTATATTACCAAGGATGGACCGTATTTACAAATAAAGAGCAAAAGACCGACGACAAAATAGTCGTTCTGTAAATATGCGACACAAGAGATCATAGGTTAGACTGCATGATAAAATTTATAGGGGCTCGACCATATGGGACAGGTCACATGGGTGGTGCTCAATACACAACCGTCAGCGGACAGGTCAACATCGCACACGCTCCGCCAATGGTAAGAATGTTATAGAAATGAACGAAAGGCTCGCTAATATTGTATCGCTAAAATTGCAATTGTTGATTTCATCGTTGGAATATGATGCTTCTGTCGGTTCAATTTAATCCTGATATCTCGAGATGATTTCGCGTTTAGCAGATCAGCTACTCTGTGTTTTTTCTTTTTTTTTTTTTGTTGTTGTTGTTATTGTGTTGCATCATAACTTCGGTGAAGCATATATATATATATATATATATATATATATATATATATATATATATATATATATATATGTATACATGGATTACAGGAAGTACCAATATATATTATTTTATGATATAATTTATACATATTCAATTCGAACAATCGGTAAAAGATATTAAAACAAGAATGAAAGAAAGAAAGTGGGAAAGAAAAAAAAAACAAAAAAAAAAGGAAAAAGATCTAAATCTCAAGGAACTAACTGAAAATTGAATTTATTTTCATGCTAGACGCCTACTATTGCGGACACAGAGTAGGTACACCGACGATGCTCCCATTTTTTTTTTTATTTTTTCTTTAGTTTTTCGCACTGTTCTATTGAGTTTACAAATATCGTCCTTTAGCGTTTATAACATTGTTTCCATTGTTTTTTTTTTTTTTTTTCTTTTTTTTACTTCTGCTTGTTCACGAATGTTAGAATCAACGAAAGTCTCGTATAGAATTTTTATCGTTATTGCGATTACATTTGTCGTGCATGCATCGAGTGACTTTTTATATTCAACACTTGTGCCGATATTTCGCAAACAAAAATTTACGTTACATTTGTGTTGGAAGCGTGTTGTTATTATGTGCTTTTTTTTTTTTCCTTTTTTTTCTCCCCTACGAAAATTAACAAACTCGAATATACGACGGAATCTGAATCCTTACGATTTGAGATTCAGTAATTAATTTTCTTTCTTTTTTTTTCGCTTTTGTTTTTTTTTTTTTTTTTTTTTTCAAAATAGGTGCAACAAACAAAAGTTACATCCGTCCTGTCGGAACCACAGCGTGCCTTACTTTCGACGATAACAGCCGGCCACGAGGTGATAAATATCGCAGAAACGGAACTCTCATGCAAAGCGCAATTACCGGAACTCGGTACCGATCCAGCATCCCTAAAATGGATCGAACAGACCATAGATACGCACAAACAAAACGTTGGCTCTCAGATAGCCGCTATGAACGCTGCCACGGCACAGGTAGTCACATTGACCTCAGGCCCGGCTGATGACGTTGATCACACGGCCGTAGGTGCAGCGATAACAACTATAGCCACTAATCTGCCTGAAATGACGAAAGGCGTTAGAATGATAGCCGCGTTGATGGACGACGAATCATCTGGCGAACGATTACTCGATGCAGCTAGAAAATTATGTTCCGCTTTCTCCGATCTACTCAAAGCGACGGAACCAGAAACTAAAGAGGTAACATTATTCGTACCATCTAATATATATATATATATATATATATATATATATATGAAAATATCAGTAATATAATTATTGTAATAAACGAAGGATAGATATTATACAATGCGATTCCGTTAATGACAACGACGGTATTTCGGTATTTGTCCATTGGATATATACAAAAAATAACGTTCAATGTTCTTTTATCTGTAACCTTTCTACATAACTTTTATACTCTTTATGGACAATACGTAAGCACGTATAAATCTCGCGTTAAAAGTGATCGTTTTTGGTTTATCTGGAAATGTTCTTTTTTTTTTGTTCGTCTTCTTCTTTTACTTTTCACGCGAACGTGCGCGTTTAATATTATAGTTGCTTATCCTTTTTAACGAAAGATTATAAAAAATGTATCGCCCTTGACGTAATCCCGTATTGATTTGCAGCCAAGGCAAAACTTGTTGAACGCTGCATCTCGAGTTGGCGAAGCGTCTCATCAAGTGTTGACAACGATCGGCGAGGAGAACGATTCGAATCGCGAATTACAGGACATGTTGTTGGCATTGGCGAAAGCTGTGGCCAACACTACTGCCGCTTTGGTATTGAAAGCTAAAAACATAGCGGCCACCTGCGAGGATTCGGCCACGCAAAACAGGGTGATATCAGCGGCGACGCAGTGCGCGTTAGCCACGTCCCAATTGGTGGCTTGTGCTAAAGTGGTAGCGCCGACCCTGCACTCGCCGGCATGCCAAACGCAATTGATGAATGCCGTGAGAGAGGTAACGAAAGCCGTCGAGGGTTTGGTCGAGGTCTGCAACGAAACCTGCAACGACGAGAACCTATTGAAGGAATTGAGTACGGCGGCGAGCGAAGTCAGTAGAACATTGAACGATCTGTTGAATCACATTAAAACAGCGACCAGGGGTGAACGCGCGAAGGAATCTGTTCAGGAGGGCGCAGTGGAAACTATTCTCGTTGCGACAGATAAACTGTTCGCTAGTACGGGCGACGCCGGTGAAATGGTTAGACAGGCCAGGGTCGTCGGTCAAGCTACCGCGCAATTGATTCAAAGCATCAAAGGCGAGGCCGAGAAACAGTCGGATCCGGAACAACAGCGGCGTCTATTAGCGGCCGCCAAGATATTGGCCGATGCCACGGCGAAAATGGTTGAAGCGGCTAGACAATGTACCAGCAGCCCCCACGACGCTAAGATGCAGGATCAGCTCAGACAAGCCGCCGAGGAATTGAGAACGGCAACTACCGTCGCCGCGACCCCGGCATTGCGTAGAAAATTGATCGTACGTTTGGAGGCCTGCGCGAAACAGGCCGCATCTACGGCAACCCAATGCATCGCTGCATCTTCCGGCGCGGTAAACCACAACACGAATCACGCGAGTCAGGAGGAATTGAACGTTGAGTGTAGATCGATGGCGCAGCACATACCGCATTTGGTGGCCGGCGTTAAAGGAACACAGGCGCAACCGGACAATCCCACCGCACAGCTCAATCTGATAAACGCAGCCGAACAATTTTTACAACCTGGCACGGCCGTGATCAAAGCCGCCAGAGCTGTTTTACCTACGGTCACCGATCAGGCCTCGGCAATGCAATTGAACAATACGTCCCAACAGCTTGGTTCTTCGTTGGCCGATTTAAGATCGGCCGTAACACGGGCTAGGGAGGCTTGCGGTGGATTAGAATTAGATGCCGCCGAGGAATTAATTAATAGTTTGAAGGACGAATTGAAAGAATTTTATCAAGCCGTCGAGGCCGCCTCATTGAGACCATTGCCCGAGGAAACGACGGAATCCACGGCTTTGCGACTTGGCTCGACGTCCAAGAATGTCGGATATGCCATGGCACAATTGTTATCGGCCGCCAAACAAGGAAACGAAAATTACACCGGGAGCGCCGCACGAGAAACTGCATCGGCTCTTAAAGATCTTACGTATGCCGTACGCGGGGTCGCTGCTACCTCCGATCAACCAGAAACGCAAAAGAAAGTGTTGATGACCGCGGACGACGTAATATTACGATCTCTACATCTCGTTCAAGAGGCCAGGCGAGCATTGAAGAATCCGGACAATCCAGAAAATGAAGCCAACTTGGCTGCCGTAGCCAAGGACGTATCGCACTCCTTGAACAAATGTGTCTCCTGTCTGCCCGGCCAAAGAGACGTGGACGATGCCATTCGCACGATAGACGATATGAGCCAAGTTCTCAATATGAACGAGTTCCCGCACACCGATAAGAATTATGGGTAAATATTTATCACGAATTTGTATGCGCTTTAAATTTACTAATAATGAGTACCGTTCTCGTTCTACTTATTATCTAACTTCGAATTGTTATGCTCAAATAAACACAATAGTTTCAGGTAAACTAAACGGTATGGCAGAGTATATTCCTGATATTTATGTTATCTTTTTTCTTTTTTTTTTTTTTTCTTTTTTTTTTTACAGACAATTGCAAAGTGACCTTAACAATGCGGCTGCCAACTTGAACGACGCCTCTTCGAACGTCGTCTCTTCGGTTCGTTCGCCCGTACAACTGGCAAGTTCTTCGAAACAATTTTCAAATGCTTTCGGAGATCTATTGGGCGTCGGTATGGAAATGGCAAGTCAGACTACCATAGAAACCAGAAGCCAAATGGTTGTCTCCTTGAAAAATGTTAGCATGACGTCCGGCAAACTTTTGACAACGGCGAAATCAGTAGCCGCCGATCCTAGCGCGCCAAATGCCAAGAATCAGTTATCAGCCGCTGCACGCGCAGTAACGGATTCCATTAATTACTTGGTCGACGTTTGTACGTCCGCAGCACCGGGACAAAATGAATGCGACAACGCCATAAGAAATATTCAATCGATGGCATCACTATTGGATAATCCTAGCGAGCCCATTTCCGATGCGTCGTACTTCGAGTGTTTGGAAATCGTCATGGAAAAGAGTAAAAGTCTCGGGGATGGTATGACTGGTATTGCAAATCATGCAAAGAAATCGGAACACGAGCAATTCTCAGTAGCCGTTAGAGGAGTGTCATCGTCGATTTGCGGATTAATCGAGGCCGCTGCTCAAGCTGCTTATCTGGTCGGCGTTAGCGATCCCACGTCGGTAGCCGGAAAACCTGGCCTGGTAGATCAAGCACAATTCCTAAGGGCAGCACAGGCCATTCATACCGGTTGTCAGAGTCTCGGTAATCCGACTAGTACACAACAGCAGGTACTTTCGGCTGCTACGATGATAGCCAAACATACGAGTGCACTGTGCAATGCTTGCCGTCAAGCATCAAGTAAAACCAGTAACCCAGTTGCCAAACGTCACTTCGTCCAATCGGCAAAAGACGTAGCCAATTCAACCGCTTCCCTGGTCAAAGAAATAAAGGCACTGGATCAGAACTATTCCGAGATAAATCGTGAAAAATGTGCGGAAGCTACGAAACCACTTTTGGAGGCAGTCGACAATCTATGCACGTTCGCGAGCTCGCCGGAATTTGCTAGTCAACCGGCTAAAATATCCGTGGCCGCTAGGGCTGCCCAGGAACCTATAACGAGCGCCGGTAAAGCGATTATCGGTGGTTCCTGTGCGATGGTACAGGTTGCGAAAAGTTTGGCCATATCCCCGAAAGATCCGCCGACCTGGCAGCTGTTGGCCAACAATAGCAAAAACGTGAGCGACTCGATCAAGTCGTTGGTCGCTTCGATACGCGACAAAGCACCGGGACAGAAGGAATGCGAAGCAGCGATAGAAAAGCTTTCGGCTAGAATCCGCGAATTGGATACGGCCTCGCTCAGTGCCGTATCACAGGCCCTCGTACCCAGGCGCGACAACACCGTACAAGGTTTCACCGATCAAATGGAAAGTAGCGCGAGCGAATTGCGCGAGAAATTGGAACCGTTGCGTAACGCCGCGAAATACGAGGCCGAAAATGTCGGTCATTCCGTCAATCAAGTTGCGCTTTATTGCGAGCCCTTGGTATCGTGCGCGATCGGTGCGGCATCCAATATGGTACATTCGAAACAACAAATGGTATTGCTAGATCAGACCAAGACGGTGGCAGAATCGGCCTTACAATTGATATACGTTACCAAAGAATCCGGGGGAAATCCTAATGCAACATCGCTTCACGCCGAGGTCGACGAAACCGTCGAATCAATGAAGGACGCGTTACACGAGTTACAAAACACGTTGGAAACGATATCAACGTCTAACGGAATTGTTACAGGCTTGATCGATACTATCTCGCGGGCCATGGTCAGACTGGAGGATCATAGAATGTCAACGATCGATACGGTCGATTCTTACGTGGATTATCAAACTAGAATGGTCGAGGCGGCCAAAGAAATCGCACGACTCGCACAGGAAATGGTAAGTAACGTAATCGTTATTTATTCGATATGCCGTACAAAATTTATCAACTATTTAATACACGTTGCATCATCACTATAATCGTACGATTCTCTGATCTCTAAAATACGTTTCCTTCTTTTCATTTTTCATCTTCGACAGTCGACGAAATCCAGTACGGACGTAGCCAGATTGGGACCACTCGCCGTAGATATATCCCACAAATATACCCAACTTGCGCGGGATACATCGGGTGCATCGGCCGCCGCCTCGAACGCCGACGTTTCAACTAGATTGAGAACCGGCGTTCAAGAACTCGGACAGACCTGTATCGACATAGTGCGCGCAGCTGGAACCTGTCAAATGTCGCTCGGCGACGTGTACACGCAACGGGAGGTTGCCGAGCACAGCAAGATCGTTACGGAGAAGGTGTCGCAGGTTTTGGCCGCTTTACAAGCTGGTTCCCGTGGTACGCAGGCTTGCATTAATGCCGCCAGTACGGTGTCCGGTATTATCGGTGACCTTGACACAACCATCATGTTCGCTACCGCCGGCACATTGCACGCCGAAAACGAGGGCGACACGTTCGCCGATCATCGGGAGAACATATTGAAGACCGCCAAAGCCTTGGTTGAGGATACGAAGACACTGGTGGCGGGCGCAGCCTCGTCGCAGGAACAATTGGCCGTGGCCGCGCAAAATGCCGTCTCGACGATCGTACAACTCGCCGAGGTTGTTAAATACGGTGCCGCCAGTCTTGGTAGCCAAAATCCCGAGGCACAGGTCATGCTTATCAACGCGGTCAAAGATGTCGCCTCAGCTTTAGGCGATCTAATACACGCAACCAAAGCCGCAAGCGGCAAACCCATCAACGATCCCAGCATGGCACATTTGAAGGATTCGGCGAAGGTAAGAGAACGTGAAAGGGAAACGAAAAGTAAAAAAAAAAAAACGAACTTTGTCCTTTCTTCCATCCCAAACCCACGACCCCTCACCCACCCACTCCGTTCACCCACTTGACATTGCCGCACACGTCCTGACAATACTACCCCAACCCCAACCCCAACGCCACCCTCCCCCAATACCCTGGTCGTTATGTTTGTGACTATAACGATTGATCTAATGGAAGAGTGAGAAGTTCGAGGACTGGTGAACTTCGTGTTCTCGCTTGTCTTCTTTCTTTCTTTTTTTTCCCCCTCCCTTTTTCTCCTAATTTTTTTTTTCTACGTTAACCCGCTCTAAGCTGCAGCTTTATCGAGGACCGAGACGCATCTAATCTAACGAAACGTATTAGCGATTATTTTGCGGGGATGGGGAGGGGGCGGGGAAGGATACAAACAAAAGGAAATTGCGGAGCATTGTAAACAACGTAGGATAGAAAGTGACTAAAAACAATGATCGATTATCGAATACACGTTTAATCTGGCACGTGATTGGCGTGTGGTTGAATCTAACAACACGGGTAGTAGAGGGAGCAACCCCTAGCAACGAGCCTAACCAATCACGTTAAGTCGCAAGGCGTTTGAACTAATTGCAATTGCGTACGTCGATGTTATTTATTTATTTATTTTATTTTTTTTTATTTTATTTTTTTTTTCTTTGTTTTTCTTTTCATTTTTTCTTTTTCCTCAATAGAATTAACGCACAATACATTCATTTTAATCAATGTGTCTCTTTGACTAATCTTTTTATGCTCTCTCTCTCTCTCTATCTATCTATCTATCTATCTATCTCTATCTCTCTCTTACGAAAATGCTTTTTACCACGTTTCCTTACACTTTTTGGGGTGGACTTTAATTGACATCACTTTACACGTATTTCTTTTTCATCATCTCATGTCTAACTAATTCAAACAATATTTTCATCGATCTATCATCTCCAAAATCTCTATGCAACTCTTTCGGTTATATCATAAAAAAGAAAAAAAAAAAAAGAGAGTAATGAAAAGAAGCCCCGACAAAAAAAAAGAAAGAAAAACAGTAGAAACAATAAGAATTCGTCTCGACCAAAAATTCTGTAGGAACGCCATTAAAGTCCACCTTGAAGTATCATTCACCGTTTTATCTTTGTCTATATATTTATATATATATATTTGTATATTTGATGTGTGTGACATATACAATAGAAGTGTTTGGCTAGCTGTTTCTTTATTTATTTATTTATTTATTTATTTATTTATTTATTGTGTTTTATTTTTTTTCTCTCTCAATAAACGTACGCGCGTTATATACTTATTTTTCTCTCAGCTCGAAAGATGGTACAACAATCTAATCGCTTTTTCTTCTTTTTCTTTTCTTTTTTTTTCTCCTCCTCCTCTTCTTCTTCTTCTTCTTCTTCTTCTTCTTCTTCTTCTTCTTCTTCTTCTTCATTTTCTTCATCTTTTTTTTTTTTGTTTGTTTTAATAAAAGGGATTTATAAATAATCCCTAGTCCCGTGCATATAGTTAACCATAAGTATTTTTATGTCACAATTATACGTACGGTGGACTTTGATAAAGACGTTTCATTCACGACTTTTGGTCTGGGCGTATCTGGCTAGGTCTTAGAACAACAGCTGCAGCAACAATTCGTGCCTCTGAGCGACTTCGGCGGTTCGGATTCCGATTGGTTCGTGTCCGACCAAGAAGAGGAACTGATACGCCTGCTATCCGTCTCCGAGAGCAATCAACCGGCTCAACCAACCTCCGATTTAGTTTTACTAATGTAGTAACGTAAATTACGCGCGCACGAGCCACGTTTATATTATTATCACGTAGAGAATGGTATTTAGTCCTCGTTAGACGTGCGAAGAATGATAAATGAAAAAAGAAAAAAAAAAATACAATAAAAATAAAAATAAACGAAAAGAAAAAGATTTAAAAAAAAAAAAGAAGAAAATAGAAACGAACAAAAAAAAGAGTAAAAATACAAAACGGAAGTGGGGTATTCGTCGAGACACCGGAAAATAATATGGACTCTGCTCGTAGTTATTTCATTTCAAGTTGACATGCGTACGTCACGTTTGTTTCCACTGATTAAAATTTGAAAAAGAAAAGGAAAAAAAGGGACAGAGACAGGGGTGGGGGGAGAGGGAGAGAAAGAGAGAGATAATCGCCGACTTTAGGACACAGCTTGGAAATGTGATACAAGATAATAGAGAATTGAATAATCAAGAACAAAAGATAAGACTGACCGACCGTTGTTTTCTCTGCATTTAAATTTTCTCGCTAATAACATGACCATCGTCGTCAAATCATTTGAACTGTTTTAATGGACGCTAAAAATAATTAGGACGATACAAGCTATCTCTCTCATCGTGCATCAATTATCATTTTTGTCTAACGTCAAATTTATATTATCGAAAAGAAAAATAACTATGTTATGTCAGATATATATATATATATATATATATATATATATATATATATATTGCCGCTGAAATTTCATTTGCGTACATAGAATACATATAAAGAATTAGTATATTCTATAATATGATATAAACGAAAATCGTTTTGAATACTTTTGTACCTGTTTTCTGTAATAGAATCTTATCCATTCCGCAAGAATCCAAAAAGAACGATTATACTTTCCACTTTCTTATTTTTTATTATGATCATTATTTTTTTTCTTTTTTATTTTTTAATTTTTAAACGACCGTTAGATACTTCTCAGATGTGTCTTTCCGTGACTCAACACTGGGTATGTACATCGTAATAATCATAAGCAGTGTGTACGCTTCAGGCAATCTCACTGACGAATATCTTTTAATCAGATCTCTCCGCGAGCTGTGTTGGCATCTCGATTAAAAAGCTTAAAAAAAAAAAAAAAAGAATTAAGAAGTCAGAAATAGTAATAATAAAAAAAAAACGAACGATATAAAAAGAAATAATTATATATATATATAAATATATATATATATATATATATATATATATATATTATAATAAATTAATAAAAACCTCCTAAATATTCTCGACTCGTACTTCGAGCAACAACTGACTAACGCAAAAAAGCCCGGCTCTTTTCATTGTCCTAACAAATCACATCGCATAAAATCAAATCAAATCCATATATCATATCATATCATATCATATCACATCGTATATCATATCACACGACTTATTTTATTACTGCTCGCTTTTCTTTGATCCCTTTTTTATATTATCGTAGAAATTGACACCTTAAGGAAGTTTGATTAACTCGGTTAGATTTAACGTAAGCTGTAGTGAGATTTTTTTTTTACTTATTGCCAAAACAATATTCCATTATATATATATATATATATATATATATATATATATATATATATATATATATATATTATATATGTGTGCGTGCGTGTGTGTGTGTGTGTATGATGTATGTATGTATGTATGTATGTATGCATATGTATATTTATATATATATCCCTCGTTTAAACTCACGCCACCAATTTTTATCTTATACATCTCGATCCTTAGGTGATGGTGACGAACGTGACGTCGTTGCTTAAAACCGTCAAGGCAGTTGAGGATGAGCACACGCGCGGTACCCGTGCCTTGGAATCTACGATCGAAGCAATAGCACAGGAAATTCGTGCACTCAGTACGACGTCGGAGGGTCAAAGGAGCAACGTTACCCCCGAGGAATTGGTACGTTGTACCAAGAGTATAACGATATCAACGGCGAAAGCGGTGGCCGCTGGTAACAGTTGTAAACAAGACGACATCATAGCCGCTGCGAATATGGGCAGGAAGTCGATAAGCGACATGCTGATGATTTGCAAGGGGGCCGCCTACAACTGTGCGGAAACGGCCGAGCTAAGGGACAGAACTTTACAAGCGGGCCACGACGTTGCTATGAACTACAGAGAGCTCCTTCAGGCTATACTTCAGATAGCGTCTAGATCGGGCGACGCCAAGCATACACTACCGCCAATATCACGGAAAATCGCCCAAAGCGTCACGGAATTGGTGGCCGTCGCTGAGTTATTGAAAGGAAATGACTGGGTAGATCCCGACGATCCAACCGTAATAGCTGAAAACGAACTGTTGGGTGCAGCTGCCAGTATCGACGCTGCCGCGAAGAAGCTGGCGAGCCTTAGACCAAGAAGAAGCATTCAGGTACGTTCTACGATTTTAAATATTATCTCATTTTTATCTTACCTCGCTAAATGACAATTAACTTTGTCGGCTGTCATCGTAATGATAAATACGAAAATAATACACACACACACTATATACAGTGACTCACGAAAGTATTTGAACACTTGCCATGAAATACTTTCTTAATTATAATAAGTATATTGTGGAACATTTATCGACATATTATTAACATTGGATAGAGGTATGACTCTCTAGATTATATAGGTATAGTTTCAAGCAAATCGAAATATATATATATATATATATATATATATATATATATATATATGCAATAGTTATGATTTATTTCTTACAAACGTAACGATTACTTAAGCCACAAAATTATTTGAACAGGTAACTTTTGAGCCTTTAAGATTTAGTAGGACCACCTTTGGCACGAATAACATCTTGTAAGCGATTATGCATACTCTTTACTAATTTTTTCTGTAACACTTGGTGATATGGAACTCCATATTTCGAGTATTTTGTCTTTTAAACTTGTTTTTGATTTTATATTAAATTTTTGTAATTCTTTTCCTATTATTGCCCATAGATGTTCAATCCGGTTAATATCAGGGCTTTGTAGTGGTGTGACTAACTTGTGACAATTCCTGCGGTATGTTTAGTATCATTATTCTGTTGAAAGTAAAAATCTTCCTAAATACCCAATTTTCTTACACTTTCCTCTAAATTTTGTTTCAATATGTTCAAATATTTGTATTTATCCATTGTTGATTTTTTAATAATGTAATGTATCGTAGATCTATTTATATTTAATAATTTACTTATTTCACCGTATGTCTTTCCTTCTTTGCGCCGCTTGACAATTAATATTCTCTTACTTTCACAAATTTCAGATCTTTTCGGACACATCATCCATATCGTAATATTTCACCACGAATACTAAACTGTGACTAACAAATGCACATAAGACAACAACTAACGACAATCAATGTTTACAATTAGTACCGAGAAAACTTCGTTTACGTTAATTTTTGACATTAGTTCGATGTGTTCAAATACTTTTATGGCTCCAATAATCGTTACGTTTGTAAGAAATAAATCATGTATTTTATGGCAAGTGTTCAAATAATTTCGTGAGTCATTGTATGTATATATATAATTTTATATAATTATATATGAAATAATACTATAATACTATATACAATATAATAATAATATTAATAATAACAATAATAATAATAATAATAATAATACTATACGATATCATAATACACAAATAATATATAGGTACAATACTAGTTATAGACACAATTTTAAGTTATATTCATAATACATCTTTATTCTTTATACATATATATATATATATATATATATATATATATATATATATATTTTTTTTTTCTTCTTTTAGGAGGCCAACGAAGATATGAATTTCGACGATATGATATTAGAAGCGGCGAAATCCATCGCCGCTGCTACCTCGGCCTTGATAAAGGCGGCCAGCGCTGCACAAAGAGAATTGATCGCAACCGGTAAGGTATCCCGAACACCATTAACCAGCTCGGACGATGGTCAATGGTCAGAAGGATTAATATCGGCGGCAAGGATGGTAGCGGCGGCTACTCATAGTTTGGTTGAATCAGCTAACGCTTTGGTACAGGGCGTAAGTTCCGAAGAGAAATTAATCTCAAGCGCTAAACAGGTTGCCAGTAGCACGGCTCAACTTTTGGTCGCATGCAAGGTCAAGGCAGATCCCGATAGCGATAGTACGAAACGTTTGCAGGCCGCCGGTAATGCGGTTAAACGTGCAACGGATAATCTCGTACGGGCTGCACAACAAGCGATCCAACAGGAGGAGGATCGTTCGTTGATATTAAATCGTAGAATGGTCGGTGGTATCGCGCAGGAGATCAATGCCAGATCTGAAGTATTGCGTATCGAACGTGAACTCGAGGAAGCAAGGGGCAGACTAACCGCCATAAGGCAGGCCAAATACAAGGGTTCCTCGTTGTCTTACATACAGGAACGCGAAATGACATACGAAAAGTGTACTCGCACGTTCGACAAGAATTATGTCGTGCAAATGTAACGCGAACAACGGGTTCGGATAAGGGCAGGGGGGAGGGCGAAGAGGCATCCAATTTTTGTTTGTTGGTTTTTCCTTTCTTTTTTTTTTTTTTCAACGTCGAGATAGATATCAACTTATTTACAAACGCCGTGTATTCAAGTTTGATGTTCTTTTATTTTCATTTCTTAATTTTTGTTTTTTTTTTTTTTGGTAACCAAATTTCGATCCGTGGAGATAAAAATAAGGAAGCAAAGGAAATATCAGACCAATCGTTTATAACCGATCACGCGTTTAATACCGTATAATTGTCCTGTGAGAAGTATTAACAAAGTCTAATCGATGTAATCAATCGGATAGATATTTTACCGACGAAATTCATTCTGCCTCGTCTACGTTCATTCCGTCAATTTTTTATTTTATTTTATTTTGTTTTTATTCTATTTTTTTTTTGTTTTTTTTTTTGTTTTTTTCTTGTCGGAAGCATCTCTCTTGCGAAACCTCCAACGTCCAATTGAAAGATTTCGTGACTCGCGTAAGATATCTACGATTGCTCGTAGATTTATTTTATCTTATTATTATTATTATTATTATTATTATTATTATTATTATTATTTTATTTTATTTTATTTTATTTTATTTTTTTTTGTTTTGTTTTTTTTATTAACCGAACCACATTTTTTGTTATATCGATGAACGATTAATGCATATGACGAAAGAACGTATTTTTATTGGGCACAGTGAAAAGAGAGAGTGAAAATAAAAAATTAATGATATTGAAATAAATATAATCCAGAATAGAAATATTTATTTCACTCGCGTTGCTTGGCCGATTTAATTCACTGTTCTGACGCATAACAAACACAGTGCGTAGGCGAATTTAAACCAATAAGAAATGTGCGAGGGCGGAGGACAATGAACGTGCGTGCATGTGCATTTCCTTTACAAACGAAATCGTCATTTTTCTTTCTCACACACATATATATATATATATATATATATATATATATATTTCTTCTGTTTTTGTGGATAATCGAATTTTATTAAGCAATAAAAAAAAAGCTAAAGTTCGTAAGCTTCGTAAGAAAAAAAATGTATGATGTGTGTTGTACATACGATCGTGATATTATTTCAAATATTTCAGGGGGTGATGCTTCACCGATATTTTTTTTTTTTTTTTGTATATTTGCCTCTCTCTTTATTGGATTAAATCATTTCTTTTTGCCTTTTGAAAGGAAACATACTGTCATATCAATTGATTGAATTTTTAAACGATAACGGAAAGTGTCCTTAAATAAAAGATTAATACGTGTGCTTTTATTATTAATATTAATATTGTTATTATTATTATTATTATTATTATTATTATTATTATTATTATTATTATTAGTCTTGTATATGTAATTGCGAATAATTGTTGCAAATAACATTGACTATAATTAAGTAAATAAGCTATTATTATTATTATTATTATTATTATTATTATTACGATTAGAAAAGATATTAGGAAAGATTCCTTTTTTCATTTTTATTTTATTTTATTTCATTTTTTTTAATTTTTTTTTTTTTTTTTTTTTTTTTTTAGTCATCGCCTATTTCTTTTAGCTTTATTTTAATTTTTTTTTATTTTTGGTTTATTTTAATTTGTCTTTAGCTTTAATATAATATCGTTAGAAGAACGAATTAACAAGTGCAACATATCAATATTATTTTATTCATTTTCTTAGGAAGCGCGGATTCATGCTCTCGTTGTCTGCACGTAACATTTTCCGTTTTTTTTTCTTTTTTATTTTCTTTTTTTTAATTTTTCAATTTAACACAAATCATATTCATCATTCACAGTGCTTTGCTTATCATAGATTAACCCTTTATATATATATATATATTTATAGGGTGATCCATGCTGTTATCCACAATTATTCTTTTCTCTTTTTTATATTTTTTAAAATAAAAAAAGAAAAAAAATTAGAATTCCATATGAAACGTGAAGAGAATTAAAGCGCAAAAGTTATAATAATAATAATAATCTTAACAAAATGTTAATGAGAGACATATTACATTTACTCCGTTCGGATAATATACATCGTATAACATACATTTCAAACTTTTTTCTTTTTGCTTTTTTTTCTTTCTGCTTTTTGAATTACTATTTTACATAATTAAATAATCCTTATCGGAGGGATTTCAGTTAGATGGACCACTCCGTCATATATTATATGTTTCTCTTGCAATTTGTTTATCATCGTTAAGTATTGTCTCTTGGGTTATGTAGATAAATTAAGATTAAATTCCTGTAAGAGAGAAAGAGAGAAAGAGAGAGAGAGGAGAGAGAGAAAGAGAGAGATACATATATATATATTATTATAAATGAGATCGCTTTAATGATCGATTAGTGCAATTATTAGTCTTTCGTAATACAATAATAATCTATGTATGTGTAAATAATAGTTACAGGTTTTTTTTTAAACGAGAATTAAAATAAAGGAAAAGTAAAAAAAAAGAAAGAAAAATGTTACGCTAACATTGCCTGAATAATAGTAAAGAGAGAGTGTGTGTGTGTGTGTGTGTGTGTGTATGTATGTATGTATGTATGTATGTATTGAAACTTGATGATTATGGCTAATATTTAATTTATACAATGCTTCACCTACAGATATACGGAACTCTATCGGTTTTTACGAAAAAGTTCAAAAGTTTGATACAATGTTCGATAATTATGATAAATATACGTATATATATATATATATATATATATATATATATATATATATATTGTTTGTTTTTACAACATGACAGAAAAAAAATATCTCTATTGAGAAATAGCTAAGACGAGACTCTCCTAAAACAAAATAAATGTCCCTGACGATGCCAGATATCGAAAAGATCAAAGGTGACATTAATAGATTGGTATACGTTATATAAATATGTGGGAGAGTGCCATAATATCAGCAACCATAACAATGACTAATTCAACCATATATATATATATATATATATATATATATATATATATATATATTTACATGTGTGTGTTGTGTACTCGCGCGCGTATTTGTGTGTATGCGTGTGTGTTTACGTGTACGCACAAGAGAACGATGGCTTGTATTATTGCGACAATGCATTATTTTGAGAATCTAGATTATATACAAGATGTTTAAAATATAGCATTTTTTCATAAATGAAAATAAATGAACTTACGTTTCTATAATAAAGAGGACTTTTAAACATTACGCATTTGTTAATTAAACGAAGGGAGAATTATACAAGTTAAATATCTTTTTCTTTTTTATATTATTTTTTTCTCTTTTTTCTTACAAATTTATATCATATATATATATATATATATATATATATATATATATATATATATATACACATCACATCGATAAGATTTGGCAATTAATGATATTTTCTTTTTGTGTTTCTTTTCTTCTTCTCTTTGTTTCTTCGCCTATGTCGTTATCGTCGTTGGAATCGTAAGAAGATAAAAAAAATTACATCGATGGTAAAATTAAAGAAAAAAGAAAAGAAGAGAAAATTGCAGAGAGAGAGAGAGAGAGAGAGAGAGAGAGAGAGAGAGAGAGAGAGAAAATAATTTCGTCGGCAATAGAAAAAAAAAAAGAAAAATAAGTCAAAAATGGATATCCTTTTCACGTTGTCCTGTGAGTTTTCAATGCCTTTTCTACGAACCTTGGCAATACGAACGCTGCGTTGTGTACTTCAGTACTGTAATACCTTAAATTCATATTATCCAATTCCTCGTCCTTGAATTTTCTCTTCGGTACCTTGAAATTGGTCTCCTTAAAAATTAGACATTAGAACAGTATATTATACTCCATTTAGATTTAACGATTTATTAAAGGAAAAACCTACCGTAGAAAGTCCACCCAATACGAAACCGATTTGTCCGGTTGGATAGGATGGTACAGACGTGATACCATAATCAACGACCACGAAGGAAGATTTGCAATGTTGAAATGTTTTTACCACGTGATCCAAGTTCATCCACGCCGTACCGGCCTGACTACAAACGATACCGCCTGGTTTCAACGCCGTCTTCATTAAATTAAAATACGATTCTTGAAAGAGACACTCAGCCGGACCTGAACATTATGCAATTTGAATGAGAGAATACGTAAAGAGGACAAAAGAAAACGAAAAAAAAAACAGGATCTATATTTAACATCTACAGCATAATGCGCGTACCAATCGGATCGCTGCTGTCAGTAATGATAACGTCGAATTCTTTCGTGTGTTGCTTCATAAATTCGAATCCGTCGCCGACGTTTAACGTGACCTTTGGATTATCCAGGCCAACCCCCATAAACGGCAAATATTTTTTCGACACTTCGAGCACCGTCGAATCGATCTCAACTTGTACGATTCTTTCGACGTCAGGATGTTTCGCAACCTCACGTGCCACTCCACCGTCACCCCCGCCTACTATTAAAACCTATTCAAACGTTACTGGTTATTGTTCGTTGGATACAAGAAAAAAATTAAAGAAAAGAAAAATAAATCTTGAATATCTTTAAAAGCGTATATATCTTTTCAATGAAGTATTTACGGACATAAGTTTATGTAAACTTTTTTTCATACGTTTGATCTCGATAATATATAATATAAGTTTAGTCCCATGCTTTTTGGACATTCTATATATATATATGCTTGTATCAAAGTTTTTTAATGAACTTATTACGAAAGAGATTCGAGCGTCAAAAAAAAAAAGAGAGAAAAAAGTAAAAAAGAAAGAGAGAGAGACAGAATAAAAGCAAGGGAAAAAAACTCACATTCTTCGGATTAGGATGACTGCATAATGGCAAAAATGCTATCATCTCTTGATAAGCGAATTCATCCTTTTCCGTACACTGGATAATGCCATCGAGTATCAAAGCCTTCCCATAGGTTTTTCTGTGTAAAAATTAGAAGAAAAACTGAATGAATAAGTAAAGAAAACAAAAATTATCAACGGATGAGTAACAACGTGTGAAAATATTTTCGTCATTTTTGACAAAAATATGATTGGACGGGGGCGAGTATAATGCTACCAATCATGATTATTAATTATTTTTTTGTTTCTTTTTTTTTTTGCTTCTTTAGATAAAAACACAATGAATTAGAATATCACCGTGAAAATCGAAGAGTTTTGCAAATATCCGAAATAATGTCGACGTTAATATTCTATGCCTCGAAATTACAAAATATTAATATATCTATTACGTAACACAAACGTGAATGTTAATAAAATATGTCTCGTCGTTACAAAATACATCACTATATTCCCTGCACATACCATAAACAAAGAACCCAAAAATGCCGAACGAGTTACTAATAATTTTATTGATCAAAATTTGACTCTCGGTATATAATCTACTCCTTTTGCTTGCTCTTTCCTCCATGTCCCCTCCCCGCGCCCACTCCCTTCACCCTCGACCTCTTTCCCCCGCCCCAACCTACCCGCACCACGCACTTACTCTCTTCCCGTAGTTACCTCCCCACCTCCTCCCACCGGCCTTCCAAAACCAAGAAAAAAAAATTTTTCACACTAACGTTTGCACCACCAGAACGTCCTGGTATTTCGATTTTTCTCGATGCAACGTATTCTCAAGTTCGAGGGAGAGCGATACGCCAGGCCAAAAGTCGTTTATCTCGCTGAACCAGCCGGTCTTCATCGCATCCATACTTCTTCACGATGGGCACGATGTTCCTCGGCAGAATTCGACTGAAAACCGGCACCACGAATCGAATGAACAGAACGTCTCAAAGTAAAATAAGACAGTCGCAATAATTATGCGGTCAAACATGTTTTCACGAGAGCATCGCGATTCGCGACCGGCTCTCCTTATGCATGTGTACGTGTAGTATCTCATTCTATAGATTGTGTGTATATATATATATATATGTGTGTGTGTGTGTGTGTATCTCTACATATTGTTATATTCATGTATGCGCGTGTCGATTATTCAAGATTTTTTTTTTAAATATAAAATAATATTTTAACAATATGTAAATAATTTTTATGATCAACAATTGTTAAAATAAATCGTTGTATAAATATATATGTGTGTGTGTGTGTGGGTGGGTGGGTGTGTGTATGTATCTCCTTATATATTGATATATTTATATATATATATATATATGCATATGTCGATTATTCAAGATTTTGGAAAAAAAATATTTTAAGAATTAATATATAAATAATTTTTATAATCAATAATTGTTGAAATAAATTGTTAAGTATATATTTATCCCGAATGATAATTAATCTCATTTATTCATCGTTCTCTTTTACATAACTAAAAGATATAACTAAGTAAAACGAAGATATTGTTGTTGGGATAGCAAGATAAAGAAAAAGAAAAAAATGTTCGAATATTCCATTTGAATTATCTTTAATTATATTTTAAACTTAATAACACATCATTAAACGCGAAGTAAAACTTACCTAATATGTACGATAATCAAATCACCGACACACTAATAATATAATTTTTTAATTAAACATTGTTTTTCGGTCGTTATTAAAAAAATAAAATAAAATAAAATAAGCAACCAAGAAATTGAGAACCTTTGATTCACACTATGTAAACGAAAGTGTCCACGTATTTACCAGTATGAAAATATATAATAAAAATTTATACTATATATATGCATATATATATAAAATTTTTAAATGAATTTTAGTTAAGGATGAGGGGGAAAGAAAAAGATTGATATATCGAATTATGAAATAGAAAAATACGAGTGCCATAACATTCGATAAAACGTTTGTACGATGACGGTCATAACTTTAAACATCCCTTTTGGATCGTATCGTACAGAAATGTTTAAACGAATCACTTGTTGCGTGAGATATTACGGTCGACAGTTCGCAACATCCGATTTTATTTCATTTTATTTTATTTTGTTTCTTTTCCTTTTTAAATTCCCAATACAAATACACAAATCTAATGCGTTTTCACATGAAAAAAATATCAACTTCTCCTATCTATTCAGATTGGCACAATAAATAATTTTTAATGATTTACATTTGAACAAATAACACTAATTTTCTTGTTTTATTATCGAAAAAAAATATACGATATTTTATATATATACACATATATATATGTACAAAAAGATATTATACACTATTGTATTTCAGTACCATTTATCTTAATAAATATAAAATTATACATATCCAAATGTATAAATAAAACTATTGATATTTATCATTGCAAGCTTTCATTATTTCATATAAAAGAGAAAGAAAAAAAAATTTTTGATACATATATATATATATATACACCAAACAAATTAAACACCACGTAGCATTTTCTTTTTTCCGCTTCTGAAACACTTTTTAATTAAACACTTACATCTGAATGTACAACGCTAATACTGTCTTTTTTTTTATATCGATAAATTTTGACATTACTTATTGGCCACTCCGATATATAACAAGAATATGTATACACACAGGAAATATATACACACAAACGCACATATATATATATATATATATATATATATATATATATATATATAAAGGTCGCTTATATTGTGTTAAAAAAATATTAATTAGATGATAATTAATGAAATAAAATTTTTCAACGTTACTCCCCATCGGTATAAAATATTAATATAATTATATTTTTAATGTTATAATATTATTCGAGACGCACTTATGTTAGTTAATGCATTCTAATGTTTAATACGTACTAAAACAGACGACGAGCACGTTGGCAGGCAGGATTGGAGCTCCGTAGTAGACTAACGGACGTATGTACAAGTAACGGCACTTTAAGTGGCAGCACTTTCTCAGCATTAATGCTTTGGGTAGTAGAGTTGTTATCGGCTCAGCTTGCTCCGTGATAATGATGGTTCAAGCATAAACGAGATAACAAAGGAATGGTAATGTAAAGATATAAGCGTCGTCGTGTCGTCGTATACTTGAACCTTGTAACCGTTTATAAACCATTTTCTTCTTCTACCATCACCAATAGGGACAATATGACTAATAAGGATATCGGCTTTATTAACGGAGGACGGCATTACACATTGCCAAATATATACATAATACCCTCCGTGCATTAACTTTTATAATTTAAATATCGCGTAATTAAATTAATAACAATGTAGGATTGCCAATGAATTTATTTTTTGTTTTGTATTGTCAACGAATCATCAATATTTCCATTTTCAAAAAAAAAAAAAAAAAAAGAAAAGAAGAAAAAATATTTCATTCGTTCTCAATTTCAATCGTCAATTTACACGGACTTCGTGTATATTTAATTCTTGTTAAATTTGTAACTGAAATGAAAACGAAGGGAATCAAAAAGAAAAAAGGAAAATGGAAAAATTTTATACGTTCGTGAAGTTACTGGTCCGGTATTAATTTTTTTAGGCGTTTGGTTTTTTTTTTTTTTTTTTTTTTTTTTTTTTTTTTTTTTTAATACAACGGAAACGTTTCTTTCGGGCAAAAGAACTGTTTTTATTTTCTTTACATAATCGTTGATACAATATTTCCTCTTTTTTTTTTTCTTTTTTATCTCGGCATACAAGAATCGAGATATAATTTTTTGTGTATAAATGTTTTTCTCTTCTTTCTTTTCTTTTATTCTTACATAAAGAAAAAAAAAAAAAAATACGATTTACGTCGAACATCGTTTTTTACAATTTTTTATCGTTCGACTTTCGAACTTAATTCATTATGTATATTTCAAATTAACCGTTGACTCGCCTTATCTCATATGTTACAATGAAAACACTTAACGTTTCAACGTCGATAATGTCTATTTAATAGTTCACTACACGACGACAATGGTAACAGATGATGAACACAATAATCTTCGTCGTCGTCGTCATCATTATAATTCAAATGTGTAAAAATAAATGTTTTTAAAAAGTAAAACACTACACATTTATAGCACCATTATTCTTAAATATACTACATAATTCTTTTACGTTCTTAAAGCTCTACGTACCACTGTGTATATTAAGAACAACAAAGAAGAAGAAAAAAAGAAAGAAAGAAAGAAAAAGAAAAATTACGATGGTGGTACCAGTTAACAATATGGAGTACACTTGTTTTTCTTTCTTCATTTTTTTTCTTTTTCTTTTTTTATAAACTTTCTCTCTCTCCCTCTCTCTCCCTCTCTCTCTTTTTCTCAACAAATATCCTATACTACACTATTATAATTAGACTATCTTACAACGTAATAAGGCTAAAATCGAAAGCACGTGTTATTACTATCTAAGGACACTTTGCAGAAAGATGTATAAATATTAAATAAATAAGTGTATGTGTGTGTGTATGTATGTGTGTATATATGTATGTATGCGTGTGTATATATATATATATATAAACGTTTGAAGTAATCTCTCGAACCTGCACCATAAGAGAGTACATATTATATTTTCCTTCTTTTAATTTCCAATTATTTTTTGTTTAATTCTTATATCTTGCCTGCCTTTTATACATCAATATAAATAAGATCATTACACGAAGGACACCATTTTATAGTTGAGTTGTTTCAATATATCTACCGAGAATCATCGATTTGAAAGAAACACAGATATACACATATATATATATATATATATATATATATATATATATATAGAGAGAGAAAGATCATTGTAATTACGAAACACAAATCAATTGACAATGTAATGTGCGTGTTTTGTAAATCCTTTTTTTTTAATAATTTTTTTTTTGTTTTTTTTTTTACAGAAAAGACCGACACAAATGTTCACGCTTTGACACGATCGAGAATTATTCGATTTTTCCTTGAATGTGAATTTAAACTCATAAAAACATCTTACGCTTTCGAAGTAATCTTCTAGATATTAAATGGAAAAAAAGAAAAGAACAGAAAATTAATAAATACATAAAGAAGAGGAAAATGAGAAAAGAGTAGTAAAGGAAAAAAAAAAAATCCCAAACAAAAGTGTCCTGCGATCGGGTGACCACTTTCACGAGAAGGATCATTTTTGCCGAACGAGAGGTTGGTAAGGGTTTTGGGGTTGGTGGCTGGTAATGCGTGGTTGTCGCAGATTAGTAGAATGAATTGAAATCGTCTTGTTGAAATACCAATCGTAACGGACGATCGTTAGAAGAGATCCAGAAGAAATCGAGAGATCGAGATCGGGATCGAGATCGTGGTGTACATATTACTCCTGTTGAATTAATTCCTTTATGTAGAAACGAGATGGTGCCTCCTCCTCGTTCGTTCGTGCAATTAAAATCTTCCTTCTTGGTATCTGTTAGAAATTTGAGATGAAAAAAAAAAAAATAAAAAAAAAAAAAGAAAGACAAATTTATCATAATGCAAATACTCAGTCGAATAAATATACGTAATATTATCCTATTTATATGTACAGAAACATGTACTACATATGTAAATATAATATATGATAGACACACATATATATATATACTACATATGCGCCAAGAGATATAATATAAAATATCATATAACGCTCTTAGAAACGCGATACACTTCGTTGTAATTACCAATCGTCGTAATAATATGTTTGATTTCTGGTCGATTATTCATAAAACAACCAAAAATATCAAACATATCTAACGAAAATTGGCATGCATCTCACTCCATAACTTCGACGACCAATCATATTAATCCTATTAAATTTCTATCATAACCTTACACATACTCTAATCGATTCTCGATTATATCGTATACTCACTCGAACGCAAGAAACTATGCAACGTTCCGGCAATAACATTTCTTTCTTCTTTTTTCGGCCATCATTTAAACTCTTTCTTTCTCTCCAAATTTTCTTTCTCGTTCTTCGATATTACGATGATTTATGATATCGGTGTGTTGATAAAGATGTTTTATATATATGTACATATATATATATATATATATATATATATATATATATATATAAAGGAAAAAAAAAATATATATATATATATATAAAATAATAATCAAACAGGCTGCGTGCTTCGTCTCCGCAAAGTGTATTGTCTCGTGACCGGTTGGTGTTGGTCGTAAATAAGGCACGTTGCGGTTCAGACAGGACGGATCTCACTTTTGTGTTTGATGCGACTAAAACATTAAATTATTAAGATTATTAAAATATTTTTCCTTTTATTTTGCTATGTAAAAAAAAAAATATATAACGAAGATAATAGTAAAAAAATAATAATAATAATAATAAAAACACACCTTTGATGATCGAAGATAGTTGACTGCGTATTTCTCGATCGATCGATCGTTCGTTCATTCATTCGTTCATTCGTTCGATCGATCGATCGATCCTCATCCTGGTGTTTCAATGTCCAGTTTTTTCCCTCCTAGAAAGCTCGAAGGAATAATAACGTTTGGTACATCACCATCGTCGTATGTCTCCTCGTTTATCTGCTTTGCGTAATCTGCAAAACAAATTTCAAACGAAACATTAAGCAATGCATACGAAAAAAAAGGGATATGCGAAAGAGAACAACGCGCGAGTTGAATTCTAAGGGTTTTTTCTTTATTCTCTCTCTCTCTCTCTCTCTCTCTCTCTCTCTCTCTCTCTCTCTCTCTTTTCCTATTAACAAGAGTTTTTTTTTCAAAAAGAGAGAGAAGAAAAGAATATATATATATATAGATATATGTATTCAGATATCTAACTTCTGCATGGCAATATAACACAAAACAAAGAAGAAATATTAGAAATAAAAATATTCTGAAAAATAAAAAAAATAAAAAAATAAAAATATAGAGAGAGAGAGATTACAAAGTTCTTGAGAGACGACAGGACTCGTTTTATTTCTTTTTCTTTTTTTTTTAGTTTCGATTTGTTTTATTTTCGCAGTCACCTCGTCGCATATCTAATTATTTCTAATTATTAAATAGAACGCGGCGGCGCGGCGGCAGCAGCAGTAGCAGCGTAATTACTCACGTTGATATGTCGTGCTCATCTCGTATACGCGAGTTTTCTTTCGGTACGACAACCGTAGTACTCGACGACATATGTATACCCAGGACAGAATGGTAGTCATCGCAATTATCGAGGTCGGTCCGATGGGTTTCATACACGTCATACAAATCTCCGTGTTTGTTCGTTCTATAAACCAAAATAAAATAAATATAAGTACGTTAATC
Organism: Dolichovespula sylvestris; assembly: GCA_918808275.2. Lineage (NCBI taxonomy): Eukaryota > Metazoa > Arthropoda > Insecta > Hymenoptera > Vespidae > Dolichovespula > Dolichovespula sylvestris. The sequence goes on along the minus strand of OU964971.1, from coordinate 3,324,773 downwards.
TCACGCCCACACACACACACACAAACACACACACATATATACACGTTTAGACACACATACACACACATATATGTACATTGGTATGATGTATGTATGTATGTACATACGTGTATATTTATTTAGCCGTCAAACAAATTACTCGCTTTAACGTATGTAGAAAACGAACGGATGAAAACGAATGGAAAAAAATAAAAAGAAGTGGAACAAAACGAGAGAGTAAAACAAAAAAAGAAAAGAAATGAAAAAAGATAATAATAATAATAATAATGATAATAATATTGACAAATTTTCATTCGATGTCGCGTCGCGTGAAACTTCTATCGTGAAGCCACAATGATAACATACACATATACGCGCGCGCGCATACATCACACACACTCTGTCTCCTTTGCATTCAATAGACTTCATTCGAAATTCTTTTTTTTTCTTCTTTTTTCTCTCTTCCCTTTTTTTTCTTTTAAATATTTCTTCTCAGACGTATTCATTAGTAATAATAATTATACAGACGTTACGAATACGTTCGTACAATTTCCCTTCATTTTAGTGTAATATTTTCATTTCGTTAATTGGAAAATTTTTCTAACGATATATACATATATATACATTTTTTTCTTTTTCAACATTTCCGATCGACATTATTAAAATTACACTATCATTTATATATATTTATATATATATATATATATATATATATATAAATTCAATTTGATAATTAATTATGTATACCGCACTATGATTTGGAAACTAAATAATGAAATAAAAAAGCATAAAAGATATCAGATACGTAAACGAGTGAGAAAGATAGATAGAAGGATAAATAGATAGAGAGAGATAGAGAGAGAGAGAGAGAACACATAGATTATATTTTTAAGTTCACGATTTTAATTTCCCAGTTAAAATACTTGAAAAGAAAGGAAAGGAAAAGAAAAAGAAAAACGAAAGGAAAATATTGTAGATAGAAAATCTCCGTCACTGATATACACGTACTTATTTTATACTAACTCGACATTCTTTTAACGTTTTAACAAAGTCACGAACGAAAGAGTTCATAAAAGTACTACATTTCAACTTATATATGTATATATATATGTATATTTATATAAATATTATTCATGGTTTATATACATATAATTCGTTTAAAGCTAGACATAAAATCTAGCTTTGCCGTTAAGCCATCGAGATATCGTTGCCATCGAAACTGAAGCTGATATCTCGCCGGTGTAAAGTCGAATATAAATATTATTTTTTTCCTCCTATTTTTCCTCTTTTTTTCCGATTCGCCTGATATGAAGAGGCATGCGAATGAAATAGAAATAAATAGACAGACAGGCAGACAGACAGACAGACAGACAGACAGATAGATAGATAGATAGATAGATAGATAGATAGAGAAGTGGAGGGAGAGAAAAAAACACTCGGCATCGTTTTAATTTTCGTATGGAATGAAACGTTAGAAAGTTGATACACGAAACCCTTTAACACGATTGGCCGGAATTTTGTACAGTACCACCGACCGCGAGTATTAAAAGCTACGATCAAAGTGGTGTACGTTTCAAAATAGTACAATTTTATTTTTTCTTCTTGCCTCCTTCTTCGCTTTTTCGCTGATCTAAATTCGAAAGATCGATAGAGGATGGGGATTGTACGCTGTAAAAAAAAGGAACCGAAAGAAGAAGAAATAGAAACAGAAAAAGAAAAAGAGAGAAAGAGAATAGTCGATATCGAATTTGTGGGGAGGAAAAAAAAGAAGAATAGAAAGAAATGGATTAATAACGGGCTCGCGCTTTTAAAGAGAGAAAACCACCAATATGGATTATTTATATACCGACTATCTATCTAGCTATATATATATATATATATATATATATATATATATATATATATATATATATTATATTTATATATAGATATACTAACTCTTTCTTATAATATCTCTCTCTCTCTCTCTCTCTCTCTCTCTCTCTCTCTCTCTCTGTCAATTACACTATTTTCTGTGGTATATACTACATTTCCACAAAGAATTTTTGCAAACGGACATGTGTTACATTCGAGTATAATTATAATAATAATTATTATTATTATATCACAGGGCATAAAAGAAACGCTCTTTTTTTCAAATTAAATAAAAAATACAACGCGGAAGAAAAAAACGACGAGATAGAACAAAAAACTAAATATAAAAGGATTGAATTTGATTAATTTTTTTTTTCATCTTCATCCGTTTTTTATTTTATGAAAAGTAAAATCGATTATATCCGCGTAGTCTGTTAAACTTTCTTATCGATACTTCTCTCTCTCTCTTTCTCTCTCTCTCTCTCTCTATCTATCTATCTATCTATCTATCTGTCTCGGTACAATGTGCTAATGAAACATTAATTTTTCTTAAACGAGATGGATCATCAATCCTAGAAAAGTTCCGATGACGATGACACGTGCCTTTAACGAAGATTGGAAAATCGATCGAACAGTGCCGACAACATCTTTACTTTTTTATTGGACGCCTAGAGAGAGAGAGAGAGAGAGAAAGAGAGAGAGAGAGAGAGAGAGAGAGAAGCATCGATAACATCTTAGCCGACTACAAAAGGCTTCTTCGTGCTGTCGTTGGAAAATAACCACTCGGCATTTAACTTCATCCAAGGGAACACAAACGGAATTCAAATTTTAATATACTCAAGAAAACGGGAGAATGTGAAAGAAGATATAAAAAAAATAATTAAAAAGAGACAAATAAAAAGAGAGAACAAAAAAAGAACGACAACAAAAAGGAAAAACGTGGAATATAACGATACTTTCGATATTCAAATGTATTCGAGTAAAACGAACGATATTATTTATCATACGGAATTACTTCACGAATGAATATTCAATATCTTTCTACTTCACATCCGCATATATATATATATTTGATTACGTCGAGGAAAATACATATGATTTAATATAACAAATAATCAATATAGATAATACAATTGTTTCTATCATGTGTATGTATCTGATAGAAATCAAAATTTCACTATTATTTCACGTATTTTCCATTTATGGAAACGTGACCCGTTTTACAAAGACCAATAAGGATAATCCAAATGCCATTGTACCACCATCCCCCCTCCCCACCACCACCACCATCCCTAAGGGGTCATTCAATTACGGGTAACGTTTTTTTTTTTTTCTTTCAATCGTTCACGTCCTTTTCCTGTCTTATACGTATACGCATACATATACACACACTTAAACACATATTGATATAAGGTTTAAATTTGAGTAATTTTTTATATACACACATATTGTATATATATATATGTACTTATATATATATATATACGTAGTATATATATATATATGTATATACATGCACAGTAAATATATATATACGAATGCATATATGCCAGATAGAAATAATGGCTAGGAAAAATATAAATCGGAACAAATACGTCCTACGCCTATGTGCACTTCTACCCTTAAACGTTGCCAGGCAACGGCGATCCCTGACTGTGTCAAACTCGAGCACGAGCAACCCCTACCACGTAACCATCCCCTCTCATGAAATTCTCTCTCTCACTCTCTCTCTCTCTCTCACTCTCTCTCTCTCTCTCTCTCTCTCTCTCTCTCTCTCGAACTATCCATCTATCAGTCTATCTATCTCTCTCTCTCTCTCACAAGCACTCACACACGGAGTTGAGACCTTATGCGCAACTTATTCTCAGGCAATCGCAATAATGCAATATCTCGATTATCGTGCATGAGATCGGAGTATGTTGCGTATCTTATTCCATATCCAGAAAATGCCAAAGCCTTATAAAATTCCGAAATTCTCAATATTATATCAGGAATTTCTATGTAAAAAAGAAAAAATAAATAAAAAAAGATATATAATTTTATGATCGACGATTATATATATATATATATATATATATATATATATATATGCTCTATGTACTCTAGATATGTCTAACTGAAGTTACGGAAACTTACAAAATCCATCCTTCATCGTGTAATTCATTAAAACACGAAAAAGTTGATGAAGTAACGAATTACGTGAGAAGTATCAAAACACACCACCGATGGTCGATAATAAATCTCACCGGTGGCTTCGTAAAAGGGCTGAGATAGAGAGAGAGAGAGAGAGAGAGAGAGAGAGAGAGAGAGAGAGAGAGAGTCTTAACCCGTCCTATTTATACGGCCGCTAGGGAAAAGATGGGGGAATAGGGTGGGGGTGAGTTCATGTGCCCGAGAGATTTCACTTTTATCCCTTCCGAAGTTTTCCCATGCGATAATAAATTCAACGAAAGTTTTCGCGAGGGAGTCTTACCGTCGATAGATCGACATTTGCCTATACACGAGGAATATCGATATTTGGATTTATATTCTCTTTTTCTCTTTTATCTTTTATATCCGTAAAATTTTTCCAACGAAAACGTCTCGAATTTTGTTAAGGAGTCTTTGAAAAAAAAAAAAAAAAAAAGAAAAGAAAAAGAAGAAAAAAGAAAAAATAAGAAAGAATAAAAAGAAAAGAACGTCTGGATTCATTCCGATCGACATATCGTATTTATAACATAACAATTTATAATATATACGTGACACACACACACACACACACATATATATATACGATACACATATGTATGGTAACAGGTTTCCACGTGTCTCATTTAAATCAAATGCCAAGATCGTCAACGATGATCATCATCCATTAATTAACCGTCACACTTAACTCGGATCAAGTCGACAGTACAGAGAAATGTCAACCGATAATGAGAACGAGGAGGATCCG